>NIUQ01001563.1:0-29685 GCA_002796945.1 Plectus sambesii
GTAACACTTCACAAAGTGCTCCTAAAAAATATTTTTTCGAAAAGTGCGCCAATCGATAGTCCAGACCGTGGGCTACAACCGACCAATAGACGCCAAGGCTTGATTCGGCCTAAAAACAAAAAATATTTCCAAATCTCGTTTATTTTGCGCCACCCTGTACCACACAGCGGATTTATTGGCCCCTTGTTTAAAATTACCAGCGTCATTAATTGCTTCGTTTCATCAATAATCATTTGGCCTAGGCAGCAGAAATTGTGGGACCTGTACTACTGAATTTTACTGATGCCATTCAGGGTAATTGTTTAAAATTACTACGTACAGGCAATAGTTGTCAGTATCACACGCTCGTACTTGACAAAAATAAACGCGAAAGTCGCTGGCCAGAGTAGTTGTGCAGGCCATTGTTTTCCATTGAACGTTAAATCCCAATGTTTGCACCTCTCCCGTACAGTTATTGGCATCAGTCGGATTTCCTGCCGCCCAGTTTGTGTAATCATTGCTGGTTAACTAAAAGTAAATACTTCTTGAGATTGTATTTAGCAACGACCCAATAATCTTTCATCGTGATGTTACCATAATTCACTTATGCTGCACACGCTGTGTGGTATTGGTGAAGTACAGCTCGAATCATCTTCTTTTTCGAAGCGAGCTTTAATAACCATAATATATGAAAGAAATGAAGTCGTGGGAAGATCATATTTAAAATGCAAAAAATTGAAAGAGTACGACATGTTTCACCATCATTTTGTTCGTGAAATTTAAGAATCTATTTCAGATTTTGAACTTTGTAACAACTCGAGCATTCTACAACCACTACTTTCTTCCTATGTTTCTTCCAATGTGAGCTTTTTTCGACGAAAAATGCGAAATGCAAATTATATATCATCAAAATGCGATATTTAGGCCAGCAGATTGTTTGACCTGAGCTTCTCTTCAAGTTTTTGGGCAATCCTTGTAAAAGATTGCGATTTACTAAATATAATAAAATCTGGAAACAATAGAATTGAAAAGAAATGAAAAATTCTGTGATTTCCGCGTTCGGCGCTGCATAATATTTCAATGCGCAAAAATAACGCTAATATTTTCAGCGTTCTGAGATAAGCAAACTTTTGAGAAAAGCACGAACCGGAAGGGTACTATTGATGCCGCGATCCCAGCCCCATATTCCGTTTTTGTTCGTCAGCCCAATCCAGTACGCCAAAGGCTGTATGTTCTCCGCTATCGCTAGCTCTGAATATACTAGTTTTATCATGTACACGTTAAAATACTGTATGCAGAGAAAAGCGCTGATACATACGAATTCTTTGATCCTGGAGCGGCTGGATTCATAAATTTACTGCAGTTGCAACATATGAAGATTACAAAACTGATTATTATCTGGTTTTCGCCGGTTTTTGTCGGTTTACTGATCAATCGTTGCGCTCTCATTTGGTCAATTGCAATAGTTTTACGAATCAGATCCAAGGAGAGCCGAATACATCTGACAAGCTAATGGAGATTGTGTAAGTTTGACTCACTTTTGACGAAATAGTGCTTTTCGCTACTCAGCTCATCCATCAAGTATCCGAGTTTGCTTTCGCATGTTAATTGTGCTTCTAACCAAGTTGTCGGAATATCTCCCTGATAGAGGCATTCTCCATATTTCTTACTCGTTGAGTCGATAAACTGCCTCCAGCGTGGACTGGGACAGAAGCAGTTGCCTACAACACACTGATTATCCGCACCCAATATAATGTATCAACGCCCACACTTACTATCGCAGAATGCTGCAAGAATTTCCTGCGTTAAGTTGACATCTTTGTTTGTGAAGTTAAAGCCAGACGAAGCAAAAGTTAGGATAGGCGGTGGTGTCTCATCTACTTGTCCGTATGCTAGAGTGACAATTACATTATCCAGCGCTTTTAGTTGATGTGCGATCGGAGTCGGATCCTAAAAGTAATCGAAAACAAATTTTCATTGATGATTTAGCAGCATGTTCAAGCGGTTCATGAAAGTAATTGAAGGAGAATCGAATATTTCTGCAGAAGTGCCAATAAAATGGGATTGCCACCGGTACCAGGATATGTGTTTTTGCATGCAATGACACAGATTGAAAACACTTTTTCAGTACAAACTTTGCCACTTGTGAGCATATCAAAGAACTTTTGCTCACATCTGTGCACGCGGTAGTGACGATGAGAATTAAGTTTTTCACGTTCGGTCGTTTGTCACTGGTCGAAATGACCTCTTGTACGGTCTGAAACGCCCTGAAAGATTTTGATCAGAAACTGATGAAGATAAAAGTTTACTTTTGAGCGCACTGTTTTCATCTTTGTATTTTCATAAAATCTATGGGCAGTTTTGTTGCAAATCAAATCATTAGTTAAAGCCATGCCACACAGTTAATTCTGTAGATAAGGGAATGGATCTCGAAGAGATATTCTTACGGTATCAGGTTGACTTGATCACCTCCGTCGTACTGAATGGCGCGAATAGCTGACAGCGCCTGATCGGTACTGTTGATATCAGTCAAATAGTTGAACACCGTAGCGTTGGCAGCGAATCCAACTATACCCAAACGTGTATACTGACCCACTCCTTGCGACACTGACAAGCTTTCGAATATGCCCGAGAGAAATCCTTGCACCTGTAAGGATTTAAGTGTCCGCAATTTTTGAGTTCAAATACTGTTTGAACAAGTGTTGCAAAATTCAAATAATTATTGAAAATTGTCATTTAAACATTAAGCGAATGAAAGTGTGGGACGTTTCATGCAAGATGGGACGATTAGATTCTGCGGTATGGGAAGAAATATGCGCCGTGCAATTTTCAGCGCAACCTATGACAGTTTATTAGGTCTACTACCGATGTTCCAACCTTCTGTGCCCGATAAAAAATGCTTACGGTTACCACGATTTGGGACGATTTTATTTGCAAATAATAATTAGGTTTAAGCCAAAAAATTAAATGTGTCAGATTATCAGAAAATCTCATCCCTCCCGAAAATTATATGTAACTGTGGCGAGGTAAACAAGAGCAAAACTCAAAAGGATTTCTTCCATAATTAAAGCAGGCTGAAATAATTCTCACATTTGATGCGAGATTTAATGAGAAATGGCCTGATAAAATCGTAGAATAGTGTGCCTAAATAACAAAAACACGTACAACTGAGAGTCCTTGTAGGGTCATGCTGCTGGAAGTGTCGACAGCAACGATGATATCGAGCCAAATTTTACTGGCATTACATGCACATTCCTGCGGAAGATTTACTGTAGGCGACGTAGCTGGAAAAATTAAACATTCTATTGTTTAAGATGTTTTCTTTTCAAAAGTTTATAGTTTTGATACCTAATTTCAAATCAGTGGCCTTTCAGTTACAATAGTTATGGTAATTTGAAATTGATTCAAAAAATGATCACTTACTACTTTGAGAACACACTAATGAAGGTAGAAGAAGAAATATGGTAAAATAAACGACGTTGCACATTTTGTCGACGGAAGTTAACTCTTTGTGTGTGTGTATCTGTGCACTTGCCCTCAGCGTTGTCAGTTATGACGTTGACGGCGTTGACGGCGTTATCAAGGTTGCAAAAGGTGTGGTTTCATATTCTGCCTCCGCAGTATGTCAATGTGTCATAATATGTTAGAAATAACCGAGCAGCTTTTGTGATTTCAATCGATTCGCCTAATATTTGCAAAGTTGGTTTGAGAGAGTTCCTGGCAAGGTGCCCTTTTCCAGTCCTTTCGATTCATGATGTTCTGCGCAAAAATGGCGTGAAAATATTTGCTCTTATCAAAGCATTGGTATGCCACGCATGCCAATGGAATCGGGTGACGATTGTTTTCGAACGACCTCATCGACGTTTATTGTGTGTTAGGGGACGATATGAAAACGCTTAACCTTTGATCAAAAGACACTGGTGCATTCAAAGAGAAGGCCTCAATGGATTTCAGATGATTTTAAGTTGCTGCTTACTTCGAATTAGGACACTATCATCAGGACGCGCGGTGCAGCCAATATGAAGAATATGCTTTGCATCAGTCTAAGCGTAATCATTAATAAATTGCTTTAACGCGAATATGGACTAAAAGTATATCCGGATTACCACAGTATTTTTTGATAGTTATTCTCAAAAAGTAGGCTGTCCCACAACGATGTTCTTACCGTTGTAACACCAGTTTAATGATAAATCATTGCAAAACGTATAATTGTGCTTATAAGAGTTGTCCAGCTCTGTTCAACAGTCCTGTAAAGAATGCTTCACGATGACCGATGAACTAAAATGGCAGAGTCGCAAGTTGTTCGATGCAAATAATCATTACAATTGTCTACAAATGCACCAAAAAACAGCTAAAATACTATATTATTGCAATAATAATACATTAGATGGATTTAATTTTTTAAGAGTGGTATTCCTGCTGCATTAATAGGATCACTGAAATGATTGATTTATTTTTAGCTGTAAGACCCAATCCCATAAAACTACTACAACCGAGAATTTGTAAGCGCGTTAAGAGGTCAATCTCATATGACACGTATCTTTTGAGAAAAATTGTTGTCAATTTTTTACTATACGAGTTCACGCATTTGCAGGAAATTTTGCATGAAGAATCTGACGAATGGAGTCAAGAGTCGGTAGAAATGGATTATGGTGAGTTATTTGCTTTTTTCCGCCAACTAATCGCAATAATTGACCACAGCTGACTAATGCGTTATTAGTAGTATTTCTCTGTACTGAATTAGCTAAACATAAATTCAGCACCGTTTATTGCACAAGACTGATATATTCACCGTCAAAGCAGCGTAAACATCACCATCTGATGCCAAAGTCGACCTGCTGTAACCAGCGTTGTCGCAGTAAACATGGGAGTGAAGGAAGTTTTTAAATAATCGATTAAGTTTGTAAAAGTAAGAAAGTGAGAAAGAAAACAGGTAGCGTAAAAGTAATGAAATTCGATCATTTTGATAACTGAAAAATAGTTTTTTAAGTATCAAGCTCACCGGGTTATTCAAGCTTCCATTTATACCTCAGTTTACTTCGCTGCGTGAGAGTAAAAAGTTTTACTTTCTTCTTCGAGGTTAATTAAGGGAACACTGGCCACAACTACAAAGAAAGAGCGGAGGCATCAACATAAATTGCCTGATTCACGGCACAGAGAGTCCTCAAAAGCCTTGGCAGCCCAGAAGGCGCTGAACGATACCGACACCCTGGGAGGCAACGCTGCCAAAGTTGGGAACAGTCTCGTAGGAGGCCTTGGAGCAGCTGCCACTGGCGTCGTCGACGCCGATCACCGCTTGGATCGTCGCTGCAGAGTCCGCCTCTTCGCCGATTCCCAGCCCCAGGATCCTTGTCTTCTGGTCGCAACGAATCTGTTTCGTCACATCAGCAATCGCGCTCACGTCCCCGCCGTTCGTCGGGCTGAAAGACAGCGCCTTTGAAATTTCGAATTCATTTTTGGTTCATTTCACCTTTTCAGTTACCATCCATTTTTTAATTTTTATACCATTTGAGGCATTTTTTATTAAGCTCTTACCTGGCTATTTTAAGGCGTGCGTGATCTAAAACTAATTCAAACTGTTTGTATCAGCTAATTTGGCATCTTCGGTTCGCCATGCTCGCGATACGTAAGGCTAAGGTGATATAGACAAAGAGAAGAACAAATGTTCCACGGAGAATATATGGTTATCGATGGGCGAATCCTTTTACAATTGTCAAGTTCTATTGAAGCCTGTTCGCGAAACGTCATTCCTCTATTGGGATTGTCATTTATTACAGTAAGGTGTACGATTTCTTGTACCATTGCAAAAAGCGCATTAATTTTTTTTACAGAGACGGACGAGTGCAGTCTGATGCTTTCCCCTATGCTTCAGAGTTGGTTACAGCGCCCCACCCAATAGAGGCGTGCCACTATGCGCCGAGCGTTATCAGGCTATCAAAATCGCCCATGCAATCCTACATGCGCTACAGTTAGCGCAGCATAAGCACACAAAGCGCCTGGCAATTGAAAAAGTTGATATAAAACTATAGAACGACAAGTTTGAGTTCGACTAAGAACAAAGAAAGAGGCTATCGTATAAAGACATTTTATCAGATTATAATGCTGATAAAGCGTTAGCATTATCCTCGATCCTTGTTGTAACGTTTGTGCTTACAGTTATCGGGTTAAGAGCTTAGGGTATGAACGTGCCAAGCAGATTAATGTTTGATAGGAAGAATCTATCATGCAAACACGACAGTTGGGATATTGTTGCTACTGAAAAGGTCCCTACCGCAGCCATAAACTGGTCGTGCAAAGTAGTAACGAAAGCATTTAATGTTGCTTAATGATCGCAGAGTATACGATCGAGAAGACTTTTCACCGTACGGACCCCGTCAACGCCAGCGACCATATGTCCAAAAGTATAACCCTCAGTATTGTCAATAAGTTATCAGAAACGTTGCTTAATGGCAAAAATAGAGTTATTGATTAACGTTATAGAGCAAGAAATCAATAGTTCGATCCATTGATAACCAAGGTCAACTACTGCCAGAATTTGATTAAAAATGACTTACTGTCCATCGGTGAAGAAAATGACGACGGTCTCTCTGCCGGTACCGGTGGTTTTCGAGTGATCGCTGAGCGTCTGCTTAGCAGCATTGAATCCGCTAGAAATAAAAGTTGTAGGCCCGCGCGGTGACCTCAAGCACTCTGCGCCTGGCTACTGGAGCACATGGTTACAATAGGATAATTGAAGGACTACCATCTTTTTATTGGTATCGACCCCAGTTTATCAGGCGCGAAGCGAGGACCGACGATCGGGGAGAGATATTTAAAAAACCCAGGGATTCACCACAGGACCCCCTTTGGCTTTGCCTCAGCTCTTTATCTAACTTTATGCAGCTCTTGCAATTGTGAAGTCACTAATACGAAAAAGGAAATTCGCTCTTAGAGGGGACGCGCGTAACTTCATCAACGAGAGAGCGCAGATTTAACCGACAAGTGGTTTCTCTTCAGCGCCCCACAATCCCAATCTTACATGAGATAATCTGAAGATCCAGTGTTAAAACCGGTCGACTGGACGATGGATGAAAACTCTTGAGCGGTTTGGAACGAAGTTTGCTCCCAAACTTTCGAGTTGAATGTCACCCACGCGAAGCGAGCGTCGGCAACGGCTGAGAACGCTTTCACCACGTTGAGCACAAAGTTTTTCCCGTTCTAATGGAACAGAATTACTGACAGATCAAGAATGAATAAAGACTTACTTCGAATCCGTTATTTAGAAGCATGCTCTGCGATTCATCGATAACAAACAGCAGGTCCAAATTGGAGCATTGTGAAGCTGAAATCATGCAATTCGTGTAATGGCTTACTTGCTTATTATAATCAATGAACTCTGGTAAAGTAGAGTGTGGGAGGAAGATTTCGGAAAAACTAAATCAAAAGATAAGTTTTCTCCATTTTAACATGTGAAAACAGAACACAAAAAATTGATAGAGCGAAACTCGTTTTTTCGTAAGTAGGAAAGTGAAGGAAGTCAGTATACAGAGACAATGCTACTCGCCATATTGATACTTCCTCAAAGCTGTTGTATGAATTTTAGCGAAGCTAGAAATGTTCAAATGTTCACTTACATTGCGCAAAAACGTGCACTGATTGAACGAAGAAAACCAACAGAACCGTTTTCAGGTACATTTTGAAAGCACAAGAGAATACGTTAAAGTTGGTCGAGTATGATCTGCAACTTATAGATGCGTTCAATTGTACACTGCACTCAAAAATCAGTACACTGATCGATTTTGGAACCGACAGAATTGGATACTGCTCATGCTTGTTCATTTTCATATACTGATTAATGAACTGAAAGTGATAACTTCGACTTATCAATAACTGGTGCCAGTGCAAGGGTCAAAAAAGCCCTGCGAGTCTGTGGATTATTTATGACTACAAGGGAAGAAGAAACCGTTTTTGCTTCTTACTCTTTAAAAGTAAAATGTGCCTTTGCCGAAGGCAAAACCAATATATTTGGCCTAATATGATTGAAAAGGGTGCAAATTGGCTATATACTAAAACATCTAGCATAAATATTGTACTGATACTGATGCGAATACTAGCAGTACAAGAACTGTCTGAATACTGTAATATTAAAATTTCAGCACATTTCTGTTGATTCCAAAATTTTGATGTCAATGCATCTATACTTATAACAAAGGGGCGCGCACTCGCATGACAGACTGCTGATATGTGTGCAAAGTAGTACCGGCTTGTAACAAATAGCCAGCGCTTATCGTACCGCCGGGAAGCACGATGCGCATAAAAATTCATTTCTGCCGTAAAGCGGTCGAATGGATGGCGCGGACACGTACAACACGTGCACACGCCCAATTATTCACGTATGACGCATGCTAATAGGCCAAAACAGGAAAGAAATCAACTTTCTGCGTCCGCTGACGAAGTTTTCAGTATCCTACGCAAGTGAATACGTCATGCAAAAATGAGCTTGTTTTGGTATTTTTGCTGCCAGTGCGCACAATGCAATGGCGAGAGTAAGTTTCATGCATTCGAAAAAAAAATTAGCTGCTGATATTTGCTCTTTATTTATTTGCGCACATGATGTGAAATCAGCTCTTTTGTTTCTTTATATGATAACTTATAATGGATTAAAGTGGAATTGTACGGTAGCGCTGGATATTTTTTCGGCATGGTATCCTTATCTGAAATTGCCCGTAATCTGATCTGTAATGCCAGCGGCATACACTAGTTCCGTAGCGAGCGTACAGTGTAAGTTTTGAATTCGTATATTATTGGATTGTGTATGCTGGAAATTATTTTTTTATCAATTAGCTCATGCATTTATGTTTATTCGACTACTTTTTCTTTTATTTGGGCAATTAATATCGTCTTCTAAAGTAAGTAAGAATAATGGAGCCAAGCTCGCATAGTTATGTAGGATCAAAATGCATTCAAACTTGAATAAGGTAAGAGCTGCTGAACGAAAACTGAGATTATCGTCGAACTTATCCTTAAAGCTAAACTATCGTCAACCCTATGGTAGAGGCCATTTTTTCAGACTGCCCACCTCAAAAAACGTCTCTGCTTCTCAATCGTGACTAATGATTTCTTGAATTCTTATTCACGTTATTGTATCGCAATATTGCCCTACGATATACCATAAAATTCATCCAAATTATATACTGTTCCATTGTTCCTCTGAACCGTAGCTGATTCACTGAACTGGGCGTAAAATGCCACAAATGTGATGATTGCGCTGATTATCTGAAAGTACTTGTTAGAGATAGCACAAAATGTTCGCTGTTTCAATAATAAAACGAATTCAATTTGACAATTTTTTAAGTTGCGTTTTCTAAATTTTTATTGTAATAAGCAATTAGTTGATGCAAGGCAAGTGAAAGTAAAGATGGGGAAATTTGGCCTCGCAAAGCAGAAGAAAATAGTGTAATACGATTAAACGACGTTTCCATTAACTTACTCCTAAGCAGGCAGTTCTTTCAAACAAAAGAAGCTTGCCGATCGTCAGTCCCCAGCTGTTGTCTGCTATTTTGCGATGGAATGCGTCAAGCTGCAAAAGAATTCAGTTTTCATTGGTGTTTTTAAACTTAAAATAATTGTCAGTATAAATTGAAAGATAAAATGAGTAATAAATGAATCAAAGTGCGTTGCTTTGATTAAGTTGTGAAATAAATGGGGATGCACAACGAAGAACGCACCCAATAGTGATTCTGCTGACTTGGTGTCGTACTGTGGATAACGAACAGAATTGCTCTCGACTAAAAATGCGCGCTTTTAAAATTAAGCAATTAAAGTATTACTAACCTTATCATTTAAACATGTGCAAATAACGCCGAATCCAACAAAATTAAAAACCATTACTAATATCCAGGGCAAAAATTTGTCAACCGGTAGTGTATTGATATCATGAAAATTTAAAATGTAAAGGGAAAAAGCGATGGCTGAGACTGCGACTGCTCCGAGGGTGATAAAGCAAAAGCACGAGTCCAATAGTTCGACAATATTCGCCAAGTGCAGATATGATGAATGCAAATAGGGTAGTTTTAATTCGACTTCCTTTTTGGGA
Organism: Plectus sambesii; assembly: GCA_002796945.1. Classification (NCBI taxonomy): domain Eukaryota; kingdom Metazoa; phylum Nematoda; class Chromadorea; order Plectida; family Plectidae; genus Plectus; species Plectus sambesii. The sequence goes on from NIUQ01001563.1 coordinate 10,055, forward strand.
CAGTTCTTCAATAAACTTAAATGTTCATCAAAAGCTAAGGAAAGTGCATATGATGCTACACCGAGAAACTGAAGCGGAAATATGAAAGAAGCCACCAAAGTAATCATCGAGTAAAATGTCAAATAATCAACAAGACGGATATGGATGTTTGACTCGGAATACATTTTCGCAATTGATCTTATTTGGATGTAAGAGAGGGAGACGATTGCAATCACCGCTATCACCATGGTCGCTCGAAACGCTTTAATAAACTTGTTCAATGAACGCTCGTTCAACGTGATAGTATCCAGCTGCTCAAGCGAAGTGAAGAATTGTGAAGCAAATATCACCGAAATCATCAAAAGAAGCAAAAAGAAAACGTAGGCTAACATAGAAATTATCATGAGAATTGATCGCGCATGGAAGAATCCCATTTTTCCGATCTCCGTAATTGTAATGACGCAGAAGAAATACGATATATATATAGTTAGTATCGTGGTGGCGATCCAAAAAGCAACACCAATAATTGAATATTTGCCAATTATCTTTGATTCTCCAGGAATCGCGTATGGTCGAAATCCGAAGAGAGTCGTCAAGAAAAAGTACGGCGACAAAATGGAGGCGATATTCTGGGACCGATGCAGTTTCGATGGGAAATAGTTTTGCTGCATTATGATCAGAAAAGATTGTAAGAGTTTTCTATTTCGAGCTTTGCAGCGTACTGCAAAATTATATTCTGAGTTTGTTCTTACCAAGATGAGAATGTGAGAGGAGTAAATTACGGAACTCTTGAATTATCTTGAGATGATATTACTTTGGAGCGAATAAGATGTAGGGGAAATACTTTTCAAGAAGAATCAGGAGGATACATAGTCGTTACTTCTTAATCAGTAACCGAGAGCCAAATGGAACACGCTTAGTATCGAAAATTTAGTTGAACACATCCGCTGCGGCGTTCACGCTATTGACCTTTATCGTCACAACTTCTTTTCCTCGTTACTGATTAAGAAATAACTACGATATAGACTTGGCTATAACTGCCGATCGATTATTCAGCGCGTCATGCATTTAGCAAAAAACTGATTATGGTATTAAAGTTGCTCGGCGGTCCAGAGCAAGTTCAGATATCACTCTCCAAATAATTTTAAGTAACAATGCTCAAAGAGAGAGTCTTTCACAGTGACGCGAACAGCCGCCGTGACGCCAACTATTCCTTTATTTGCTTCATGTGATTAGCGTTATATATTGGCGCAAAAGCAATTCCATTTCCCAAATGGTGCTTCAGCTAATTGCTTTGAGTGCAAGCGTCAATAACCAGAAACGTTTTGCTAAATCACCCATGACACTCAACAAAATGGACCTGTCACGAAGCAATGCATATACGCGAGCTGGCATTACAATATATCACCGACATTAAAGCGACGCGGAAAATGTATGCTTTCAGGCCCATCTGTGTTCACGACGAACGAACGCTCTGCTCTGCGGTATCTGCCGACGAGGCTTTCACTTTAACAGCCACAGCGACTCAGTTCATGTCACATTTCAGCTCACAGACAAATCACGATTATTCTGTATGGTATAATCTACTATCGCACTCGATTCTCAATGCCAAGTAATTCATTCCAATCAAGTGTGGTGTTATTGTTGTGCGCCGGCATCATTTCACTAAACTGCGCGTAAAACGCCACAAAAGTGATCATTGCGCTGAGCAGCTGAAAAAGTTTGTTTATTAAGCTTGAAGAATCGTATTCAAAATACATTTACTATTTTCATTAAAAAGAGGCCATAATTTGAGCATTGATTGCTAGGCGCTAGGCGAAAATTGAGCAAAAAACGACTCCAAACGAGAGCTTTGATTTTATGGGCCTTTTTTGCTGCAAGTGAAAGGTAATTGTATTCCTAAGCCGTTCGCCCATTCACACATCCTTTTGCTCACAATCTTTCATATATTTCTCCCTCCTCTTATAGATTGTTTCCTGCACTTAATCATAAATCATAGAATTACTATTCGAAAGAATGCAGCTCAGTTATCTAAACTTTAAGAAAACTTGCTGAATGCTGTACACATAAACAGGCGGTTCGTTCGAAGAGAATGAACTTGCCAAGCGTAAGTCCCCAACTGTAATCGGTTGCCTTGCGATGAAGCGCTTCGAGCTGCAAATTAAAAAAGAGAATAAGTTGTACAGTGATGGACGAGAGGAAGATAATGCCGCCCACCAGAGGGTTTTATTAAGAACTTTCAAAGAAAGGTCCCTGGGAAGCAGAGGTTGGCGGGCATCTGGAAGGAGCGCCTCCTCAGATTTATGTCCTCATTTTATCCGGTATTTTTTCAGAAAAGGTCGTCAAACTTTTTAAGTAAGCCTCCAACTGTTTCGCGGCACTCAATCACGATAGTCCTTTCTAAAGATCGAAAAGAGAAGGAGCCGTGAGTAACCTCCTCGGTTACCTAGTATATCCCCTGAATAGAAAAGAGTTGTACTTAGACTCACCCATATGTGGATTCGTTGATTCGGAGGAATGTCGTTAAGAATGGAGCAAATATCTCGAGACTAGAAAATAATTTTAGTTAAAAGACAGGGCGATAAGTGATCCGACCTTGTCGTTAACGCAAGTACAAACGATGCCGAAGCCACAGAAGTTGAGGATCATCAAAATCATCCATGGCAGGAGTATAGCAGATGGTTGTTGGATTATCTTTGCAAAGTTCAGCGCAAAGAGACAGAGGCTAATAGATGAAACTCCTACTGCTGCTAGAGTCACCCAGCAAAAGCACGAGTCAAATTTTCGCACGATATTCGCGAAACAAATGTATTCGGCGTGCAAAGAGGGTAACCGCTCTTCGACTGTATGGTCTGGACAATTTATTAAAGTAGACAGAAGATTGTGGAAAGCTGAATAAAGTACGAATCCAATCATGGCGAACAATAAGAGAGGAAATACGAAAGCTGACATTAATTAAGATTGTCGAATAGCTTGTTACAATTTGGGCTATCAGATCCAAACCTTCCATGTATGCTTCAATATAAAATTTTGTCATTAGTGCTGAGAATGCTATAAAAGCAGGTACAGAAATAATCATTGTGGCTCGAAAGAAGTTAACAAATATGTCCAGGGAGTGTTGCGGCAAGATGAGTGTGTCAAGCTGTTCAAGGAAATCATAAAGTTTTGGGGTGAAAAGCAGGAAAGTTGCAAACAATTGCAATCACAATATCGACACCTCAAATGATATCATAAGAACTACAGATTCTGAGTGAAAGAATCCCCATTCTATTATTCCGGAGACAGTAAGGTTAAATACAAAATAAGCTTGATATGTGGTCATTGTTTCCGCTGGTATCCAAAAAATGATACCGACTACAGAAAATTTGCCGATTTTCTTTGATTCACCGGGAATTGCAAACGGTCTGAAACCGAACGCAGTCAGCAAGTAGAAAAATGGTGCGAGAACTTTCGTAATTTTCTGATTGGCTTCTTTCGGCATTGTCGAAACGAAGTTTTGCTCCATCATGATAAGTATTCGGGCGCAGCTGAAAAATATCGCACACTATGCCAGTTTTTCTTTGAAAATGTATAAACAGGATTTTCTGCAGCACTAAACCTTAAGCTTCGCAGTAAATTCGCCTGGAAGGAACCTTTTCAAATCTATTAAAAAAGATCAAAGTTGACGTTTTTGAGAAAAACGCTTGATAAGTTACTGTGAGAAAAGTGATACAAAGATTTAAAAAGTTCCTGTATTCTAGCCTTGACACCTTATATACTTAGATAATTTCGAAGTTTGAAAAGAAGTGATTTAAGTAACAAATATCTAGTCGAATGATTGATTATGTATCATGGATGCAATATTGAAATGGAAGAGAGGCTCATATTTGAAATGTGAACAGTAATTGCATACGTTAGCCATAATTATTACATTTGTGAATCTCCCGTTTCTACTCCGAAAACTTCATTATCTATTGTTTAATTATTCAATAGCGTTGTACTTCGGCATATTGCTTGTAGCCTTGGATGCGTCATGTTCGCATTTGCATTTCTTGAATCTGATGAAAAAATTATTAAAAGTGACGTCTGATCGGAGTTGTCGGCATATGTCGTGAATTGTCTTGCGATGCATTTTAATTCAATATCGACATATTTCATCAGAAACGGCAACATTCACAATTGAAACAAAGCCCTCAAACACAACAAACTGGAGGAATGAAAGGCCATTCAGAGATTTCTTCTGTCAGTCTTCACAAGCGGAAACGATTGCTGCCATTTATCAAATGCAAAAAAACATTGATAATGAGAATAATTAAATAGACAGCACATATACACATGTGATGTATACAGAGTGTTCCTGTTTGACAGAGCAGTATGACTTCTTTGTGCTGTTGTTAAAACATTTAATTGGGTAAAGCTCTTCAACTTTGTGATGCGATATTGTAAAGTTTGTCACTTGAAACATTCAGCCCCCACAGCCAATCGAAGTACTGTTAGTTCGGTTCTGCGCCGATTCGCTTAATTGATCGTAAAATGCGACGAACGTCACCAATGCGCCCACAAGCTGAATCAAAGATCAATTAAACACAAATTGATCATCATAATTCCTTGGACAGGAGCAAGGAAGCAAACTTTTGGTTTTATAACGCTTTGGTTTGAGCAGAAAAACAAAACTGAAGATGCCAGCTTGTCTTTTCCGCTTAATTTCCTTGAGATCTGTCTTACTCTCGCAAAGCAACGCGCGTTGTGTAATTTAGATGATACAATGGGCCAGTTTCACATCGCGTACTTTAGCTAAAGTACACGATATGTGATACCAGCCCAATATCCTCTTCAGCGCTTAATTAAAGACGAAAGAATTTTTGAGTGAAGAAATTGGTTTCATATATATCAGACAAATGTCGCTTTTCCTCACCGCCAAGCATGCAGTCCGTTCGAGCAGCATGAATTTGCCGAGTGTGAGGCCCCAGCTGGTGTCCGTTATTTTACGATGGAAGGCGTCCAACTGAAACTAATTATGGTAAAGATACATCTATTCAGAAACTCTTCCAAGTCGATTGAATACTCCCTAACGATTATCCTTCATTTGTGAATTAGCATACTTATCTTATGCGGTGAATACATTACTTGCTATACATATCAAGAGAGGAACACATCGTTTAAGCATATCAATTATTTGCATTAAGATCCACGCTTGTTATTGTATAAAGAGCACGGAACTATTTCAGATCACAATTCACGCGATCAGCATCAAGCAAACACAATGATCATACCCAAATGGAGACTTCGTGATTCGTGGGAAGGATTCTGTGCAGAACCGACAAGAAAGCACGCGACTGAAATAGTTTGTCGAATTCGATACAGGCATGAGTAATATTATTAGAGTCAACCCGACCTTTTCATTTAATGATGTGCAGACGACGCTATAGCCGACGAAATTCGCCCACGTTAGGAAAATCCATGGTATATAAGATGTCAATGATATTCCAGAAAAATTGCCCACATTCAGCAAAAAGATTGAAATATTCACCATTGAAGAAGATATTGCAGCGCAAGTCACAATTGAAAAGAATTTATCAGCTTGCTCGGTCATGTCTGCTAGATTTAAATAGGCAGTGTAGATCACAGGCAACTCAGCCTCAATATTTATTTTTGTGTGATTATGTATAAAAGTTACTTGATCACCAAATGCTTCGTAGAGGTAACAGGAAACCAAAGCCGTAAATATAAATGGAAAAATTTCAACTGCGATCATGTCTAGTAATGATAAATATTGCAAGTAGAGGATGATACCGGTCTTACCTAAATAGCCAGGCACTGAAATTGCTGTCTTCAAAATTACTACCGTAGAGATCAGCCAGATTAAAGCTCCCAACGTCATACTTAGCCAAACGAATAGTCGATAGGACTTCATCGACTTGACAGTCGGTGCTATACTATCTAATTTTTCAAATAGAGAGCTTAGATTTGAAGCAAGAATAAACGAGATAGTAAAATAGATCAACATGGTTGTGTAGCCTGAAAGTTCCAAAATTAGCTCGGCAGTTCGGGGATGAAAAAAGCCAATTTTATGTATAGTGGTAAAAGTTGTGTGAAAGATGTCATACGTAAAGTAGGCATTCATTACAAATGCAGGAAACCAGAAAACTAGGCCAATGATTGAATACGAGCCAACAGTAAATTTTTCTCCAGAAATGCGAAACGGTCGAAAACCGAGCATTGTGATGAAGTAGAAAAATATTTTAGTCGTCTTCGAGAAAGAATCCTTTTGATCAGGCATATCCATTATTTGCACTTCCGGGAGAGACAACAAAAATGTACAAAATGACTTCTTTTATGCGCAATTACAACGAATTTAGTAGAAAAACTTTCCACCAGACAGGCAGCAGCGAGAAAACCATTACATTCGCAATTTCTGCATGATCGCACCTTAAACGAATTAAGTAATCAATTCATATGCGTCGCTAGACTCAATTCCCTTAAAATTTCATTCGAACAGAGCAAGATTTTATCTACTTTTCTCGTGCAATTATTAAAACTGAAATCATCATACAGTTCACTTTGTCATATTGCTTGTAGTCATGTTGATGGGTCATGTTCGCAGTTGCATTTCTTGAATCTTATAGAAAAATATAGTGTTTATTTCGACTTACTCAACTTTCATAGATGAACACTTACAAAAATTTCACTCAAGGGCTGAACAAAAAATAAGAAAATAGTTTGGGGCTATGTCCGATCGGAGTTGCGTGCATGCATAATGAATTGCCCGGCTATGCATTGAAATTGGATATAGCTATGTTTCAGCAGAAATGGCAACATTCGCAAAGAAAACTGTACCCACAAACACAAAAAAAACAAGATTAATGAAAGGCCATTCAGAGATTTCTTCTGTCAATCTTCACAAGCTGCAACGATTGCTGCAATTTTTCGAATGCGAAGAAGACATTAATTATGAGAATAACTAATAAGACAGCATATCATCAAATGTGATGTATACAGAATCATCCTGTTCGACAAACTAGTATGACTTCTTTGTGTTGTTGTTAAACATTGCATTGGATAAAAACTCTTCAACTTTGTGATGCGATGTTGTAAAGTGTGTCACTTGGTACAATTAGCCCCCGCAGCCGATCGAAGTGCTGTTAGTTCGGTTCTGCGCCGATTCGTTAAATTGGGCGTAAAAAGTAACGAATGTCACCATCGCGCCCACAAGCTGAATCAAAGGTCAATTATACACAAATTAGTCATCGGCTTTGCTAGAATACAGTGAAACCCGGATATAAGAGCAATTTTTCGATTTCCCGACAATGCTCTTATATCCGGGTTTCACTGTACCGTATACATCCTGAACCTCGCTTTTGGTTTTTTAAGAACTATTATTTCTTACGCACAATAAATCAATGTGCAAACTCTCAAAAATAATAAAGGTTATGGCTGCATTATGGACATATGAGAACAATTTAACAAAGCTTTTCAACACGAAAAGTTTAAGATAATGTGGCAAAGCTGTTCAGTTACATATGCACCAGTATGGTAATTAATTCTACATATAGTGAACGCAAACGCCAGAGAAACCGGAATACATTCCAAGCAAACTGCGCATACACGTAGATTCCTGTCGATCAATTGAGTTTTGCGTTCAAACAGCGAACTTTGCAAGAAATTGTGCCAATTCGCAATAATGCGTGCCGTGATATTTCGCCACTGGTGCCACAAATTCTACCAACAGAATAGGAGGCTGTAACCTATTTTAACTATTATATGTATCATTGTGACTATTTATATGAGGAGCGCGAATAATTAATTAAAGGTTCCGGTTTCGGTTCAGGATCGTTAGTACCGTGTACACATATTCTATATAGTACAATATTGGGGTATCATAAGATCAGAATCAGAACCGAATTTGGATGAATAATCCATAAAACCTGATCATAAAATGTAGCGTGTTGCATGGCAACTGGTCCTCTGTTGCTGTGCAACACAAGTGCGAGAGCGTCCTATGTCATAGGTCTGTGGGCGGAGTTTCGTATTACCAACGAATTGTCGAAGCTTTCGCAGAAAAAACGAGATGCTTTTGCTCACTTTTATTATTCTAAGATTCTCCTATGCCAAAAGCTCATTTCGCGCTAAAATTTTCAGATATTGGAGTCCCCCATCAGCCACATATAAAAAATGCCCATAATGAAGTTTAAATCGCGCATAGTATCGTATCTTGCTAGAATTCAAACAGTTTGCTTGGAATGTATTCCGGTTTCTCTGGCGTTTGCGTTCACTTTAGTAGAGCAGATAGAACTATTGATATTTTTCTCTATATAGTTCATCAATAGTTCTTTCCTCTATAATAAGTAAGTAAGTTTGAAACTAAGTTTCAACGCCTATAATTCCTTCGTCAGATTCAGTATAGCAAAGATTCAGTATAACAAAACAAAGGTTTCCCTGGGAAATTCAACTTATGACGATGCCAACTCGTCTTTTCGCTTAATAACGTTAATGTATGTGAATTAGTCTCGCAAATGAACGAGCGCAATGTAGCTAAATGATATGAGAGTCTCTTCGGCGCTTCGTTACCGACGAAAGAATTTTTGAGTGAAGAAATTAGTTAAATATATCAGAAAGAAGTCGGTTTTCCTCACCGCCAAACATGCAGTTCGTTCGAGCAGCATGAATTTGCCGAGTGTTAAGCCCCAGCTGTTGTCCGTTATTTTACGATGAAAGGCGTCCAACTGAAATGCATTCTGTTAAAGATCCCTCTATTCAGAAACTCTCCTAAGTCGAGTAAATACTCCCTCACGACTATCCCTCATTTTTTAACTGACAGTCATGTCATGCGGGAAATAAATATGTAATAGACTTACTACAGGAGAAAGACAGCACTTCAACAATTCGCATGAAGACCACCGTGTATTACCGTATAAATAGCACGCAAAGATGGAACTATTTTAGATCACAATTCACAGGATCAGCATCAAGCAAACACAGTAAACATACCCAAATGGAGACATCGTGATTGGTCGGAAAAATTCCGTGCAAAACCGAAAGAAAAGCTCGCGACTGAAAAAGTTTCTCAAGTTTGACACAGGCATGAGCAACATTATTAGAGTAAACCCGACCTTTTCATTTAATGATGTGCAGACGACACTAAAGCCGACGAAATTCGCACACATTAGGAAAATCCATGGTAGTAAAGATATCACCGGTACTCCAGCAAAATTGCCCGCATTCAGCAAAAGAATTGAAATATTCAGCAGTGAAGAGGATATTATGGTGAGAGTCAATATTGAAAAGAATTTATCAGCTTGCTCAGTAATGTTTGCCAGACTTAAATAAGCTTTATAGATCACAGGCAGCTCAGCTTCTATGCTTGTTTCTGTATGATTCTGTATGAATATTATTTGATCGCCAAATGCTTCGTAGAGGAAATAGGAAACCAAAGCCATAAATACGAGTGGAAAAATATCAACTGCGATAATGTAAAAAAATGATAAATATTGCAAGTAGAGGATGATACCGGTATTACTAAAATATTCAGGCACTGAAATTGCTGTCTTCAAAATTATTACCGAAGAGATCAGCAAGATTAAAGTTCCCAAAGTCATACTTAGCCAAACGAATAGTCGAAATGATTTCATCGACTTGGCGTTCGGTGTTAAACTATCTAATTTTTCAAATAGAGAGCTTAGATTTGAAGCAAGAATAAACGAGATAATGAAATAGATCAACATGGTTGTGTAGCCTGAAAGTTCCAAAATTAGCTCGGCAGCTTGGGGATGAAAAAAGCCAATTTTTTGCACAGTGACAAAGGTTGTGTGAAAGAAGTCATACATAAAGTAGGCATTCATTACAAATGCAGGAAACCAGAAAACTAGGCCAATGATTGAATAAGAGCTAACAGTAAATTTTTCTCCAGAAATGCGAAACGGTCGAAAACCGAACATTGTAATGAAGTAGAAAAATATTTTAGTCGTCTTCGAGAAACAATTCTTTTGATCAGGCATATCCATTATTCGCACTTCAGGAAGAGACCACAAAAATTTACAAAATTACTTCTTTTATGCGCAATATCAAGAATTCAGATAAATCTCAATCAAACAAGTTGAAGAGAGAAAACTATTGCATTCGCGGTTTTCGCATGAACTCACTCACAACGTAATTTAGTAATGAAATCATGTGCATCGCTTAAGTCAATTCACTAAAAATTTCATTCGACCAGAGCTACCTTTTCATTTTTTTTTCTCGCGCGATTATTAAAATTGAAATCGTCATGCAGTTGGTCCTTTGGTGTAAGTTCGGCATTGATACATCTTGTTTAAGACAAAATTTCTCTCAACGTGTTGGCCACTGTAAAAAAATTTTCTGTAGCGCACAAAGTTAAAGTTTCGTGAACGTTTATTTAATATAATTTTTGCGGAAATTACAACAATGTTAAAGGTTGGCAGCTAAGCCTATATTTTGAGTGTATTTCAATACCTTAACACATTTGTTAACGCTAGTCATTGCGTATTACAGCAGATTCGCGCAAAAAAGTATTTAAGGCAATCAGTGGGATATAGTGAAGTACTAAACCGTAAACTCTGCAGTAGATTTGCTTGGAATTGATCATTTTCACCGATTAAAACTAAGAATTAATTATGTTTTGCATTTTTTCGGATACCAAAACCATGATTAGTTGCTTTGAGAAGAGAAATTCAAAGATCAAACAATATTTCTCATATTCGAGCTTTAACACTGTTTACTTAAATCATTGAGTTTACAACATTTATTTATTTAAGTAACATATATCAAGTCGAATGATCGGTTATAAACAATGGACGCAATATCGAAACGGAAGACTAATTCATTCTGTATTTCTTCCAATAATCGCCCTGGGCGATTATTTTTTCAACCCCGGCTTGAGGGGGGCGATTATTGGAGGGGGGCGACTATTGGAGGGGGGCGATTATTATTTCAACCCATGTTAAATGAAGGCGCTCGTTGGAGAGAGGGCATCTATCTTTTACAATCGTTACTTCTGTGTATAATATCAGTCATAAACAAGAAGAAAACGCAATATTACTAGTGGAAAGCGAATGGGAGTTCTGTGTTAACCATCACTGCATAGGTGTTTAGTATTTTAATCACTCTGAAGGGGGTCGATCGTTGGCGGGTGGGCGATTATTGGATGGTGGGCGATTATTTTTTCAACATAGGCCAGAGTGGGGGGCGATTATTAGAAGAAATACGGTACTTGAAATGTGAACGGTAATTGCTGAAGTTAGCCATCGTTATTACATTAGTGAATTTTCCGTTTATACTTCAGAATATTCATCATCTATTGTTTAATTAGTCAATAACTTTGCACTTTGGCATATTGCTTGTAGCCTTGGATGCGTCGTGTTCGCAGTTGCATTTCTTGAATCTCAGGAAAATATAGCGTTTATTTCGATTAACTCAGCTTTCATAGATGAACATTTGCACTAATCCCACCCGCACGCTGAACAAATAAAATAAGCAAATGGTTTGGGGCTATGTCCGATTGGAGTTGCGTGTATGCGTAGTGAATAATATGCCTCCCTATACATTGAAATTGAATATAGATTAACTTCTTCAGAAAGGGCAACGCCTGCAAATAAAACAGTAATCACAAACACAACAAAAAAGAGGAATGAAAAGTCATTCAGAGATTTCCTCAGTGATCAATCGAAAACTGCAATAATTGTTGCGATTCTTCTACTTTGAGAGTGCATAAATTTACGATTGTAGAAGTTATTAATGAGGATAACACAAAATGACTTGTTATTATGTGATTTAAACGAAGGATTATTGTTCAGTAAAGCAGTTTAGAATCTTTGAATTGTTGTTAAACATTTCGTTGGATAATACTCTTCAACTGCGCAATGTGAAATTATAGAAATTTATCACTTAGGACATTCAGCCCCCCGCAGCTGACATTGCTTGCATGCCGATCGAAGTGCTGTTAGTTCGGTTCAGCGCCGATTCTTTAAATTGGTCGTAAAATGCGACGAACGTCACCAATGCGCCCACAAACTGAATCAAAGGTCAATTATACGCGAATTGGTCATCTGCTTTGCTAGAATACCGTATACTTCTCGCGTCTCGCTGTTTTCTTTGAACAAATGTCATTTCCTTAAGCGCATTTAATAACTGCTCAAAGATTCACAAATAACTAAGAAAAATGGTTCTGATTGCAAAAGCGGCAAAAGCTAATTCTCTTACAAAGACTGTGAAACACGAAAAGCATAAAGTAATGTGGCTAAGGCTTTCAGTCACATATGCACTAGTGTGTCAATTAGTTGTGTATTAGAGCTGACAGAATTATTGATAAACTTTACACCGCAAAAATTCAATAATTCTATCCTTTCTACAAAGTAACTAAGTTTGCAACTTTGTTACAACGCCGTGATTCCTCCATTAGAAGCAAGTAAGCAAAGTTCCGGTCTTATAACGATTAGGTTTAAGCAGAAAACAAAAAACTGAAGATGCCAGCTTGTCTTTTCCGCTTAATTTCCTTGAGATATGTCATAGTCACGCAAAGCGACGCGCGTAGTGTAACTTAACGGAACAGTATGCTCTTCAGGGCTTAGTTAAAGACGAAAGAATTTAGAGTGAAGAAATTAGTTAAATATTTATCAGAAAGAAGTCGCTTTTTCTCACCGCCAAAGATGCAGTTCGTTCGAGCAGCATGAATTTGCCGAGCGTTAGGCCCCAGCTGTTGTCCGTGATTTTACGATGAAAGGCGTCCAACTGAAATGCATTCTTTTAAGGAAACATCTGTTCAGAAACTCCTCTTACCTATTGAAAACTCCCTAACGATTATCCTTCATTCGTGAATGAATATATTTATCTAATGCGCTAAATACATTATTTGGTATGCACGTTAAAGAAAAAACAGCATTTCAGTATTCTCCATTAAGACCATCGCTTGTTATTGTATAAAGAGCGCGGGAAGGTGAAACTATTTTTGGTCAAAATTTATCCGATCAATACCAAGCAAACATATAAAACATACCCAAATGGAGACACCGTGATTGGTGGGAAGGATTCTGTGCAGAACTAACAGGAAAGCTCGCGACTGAAATAGTTTGTCGAATTCGACACAGACACGAGCAACGTTATTTTAGTCAACCGACCTTTTCATTTAATGATGTGCATACGACGCTAATGCCGACGAAATTTGCCCACATTAGGGAAACCCATGGTAGATAAGATATTGCCGGCATTTCAGCAAAATCGCCCCAATTCAGCAAAGAAATTGAAATATTCACCATTGACGAGGATATTGTAGTGCAAGTCACAATTGAAAAGAATTTATCAGCTTGCTCGGTAATGTCTGCTAGATTTAAATAGCCAGTATATATCACTGGCAGCTCAGCTTCTATGCTTATTTCTGTGTGATTTTGTATGAAAGTTATTTGATCGCCAAAAGCTCCGTAGAGGTAACAGGAAACCAAAGCCATAAATAAAAGTGGAAAAATTTCAACTGCGATCATGTCTAGTAATGATAAACATTGCAAGTAGAGGATGACACCGGCATTACTTAAATAGCCAGGCACTGAAATTGCTGTCTTCAAAATTATTACCGTAAAAATCAGCCAGATTAAAGCTCCCAACGTGATACTTAGCCAAAAGAATAGTCGATAGGATTTCATCGACTTGGCAGTCAGTGTTATACTATCTAATTTTTCAAATAAAGAGCTTAGATTTGAAGCAAGAATAAACGAGATAGTAAAATAGATCAACATGGTTAGGTAGCCTGAAAGTTCAAAAATTAGCGTGGTAGTTTGAGGATGAAAAAAGCCAGTTTTCTCTACAGTGGTAAAAGTTGTGTGAAAGATGTCATACGTAAAGTAGGCATTCATTACAAAAGCAGGAAACCAGAAAATCAGGCCTATGATTGAATACGAGCCAATAGTAAATTTTTCTCCAGATATGCGAAACGGTCGAAAACCGAACATTGTAATGAAGTAGAAAAATATTTTAGTCGTCTTCGAGAAAAAATTCTTTTGATCAGCCATATCCATTATTTGCTATTCTGGAAGAGACTAAAAAATTAACAAAGGAACTCTCTTTTATGCGCAATAAAAACGTATTTAGAAGAAAAATTTCCACCAGACAGGCAGCAGCGAGAAAACTATCGCATTCGCGGTTTTCACATGATCGCACTCTAAACGAATATAGTCATTAGTGCTTATGCATCGCAGCACCCAATTCACTTCGAAATGCATTCAACCAGAGCCTAATTTAATTCACCTTTCTCAGGCGTATCATTTTTCTGTCCTAATGCCACACTATTCGGCGTATTCCATTTCATTAGTGTCTTGTTTAGTCTTTCATTGTCCTGCAGCTTCTATTTTACGATTAAAATTAGCAATACGATTCAGTTATTTGACACGATATGAGTTGGCAATAGGGTTCTAAAAACGACTGTTTGTGAAAAAACGAATATGTCTATTGAAATAAACGGTGTTGTACTATAGAATACATTCGCTTTTTCAGTACCTTATCTTCTTACATATATAATTACTCTAGTGTGTCTGTCTGTGTGTGTCACAGCAAGCTCCGCCCTAATACGTTCTGATTGGCCCGAACCCGGTCCGAGCGCCCCCTCGTGGCGAGCGTTGGAAACTGCCCTTGCTTAGTACGGGCCGAGGCCCCGTCGTGGCAAATGTCGAGATCTGCACGTTCTTAGTACGTGTTGGGGCCCCCTTTGAGGCAAGATTTGTAATCTGCCTGATCCTAATCCGATCCGGGCGCCCTCTCCCCGTGAACGTCAGAAACTATAGAATTTCGTACCGTTCAACAGTTTAAGGTGGTAAGCAAGGAAGTTTGGAGCGCGCGAGAGGGCCAGACAGCCGCAGATCGACCAATAAAAAATGAAAGCTACACACATGATCGCCGTGGAAAATAGACGCGAATTCACTGCGCCCGAATGTGAATTATCGTGCTTTAAAATTTTATGGAAAAACTAGCAGACACGGGGAAGATTTTTACACCGTGGAAATTTTCCACGGGTCGGCTAGTGCTTATAAATATGCGTCCATTAATCTCACGCACAGTGTAACTTGCAATTCCCTTGCTTTACAATCTAATGAATCCATCCGAGCAGTTTAGTCTGATAATTTCTTCCAAATATGGCTACCAGAAATATCCCTACTAGATTTTCTAAGGATATCGTTTCGCTTGGTTAACGTTTAAGCAACGAGCGGAACCCAGAAATCTACATCAATCCGATATGACGCTTTAAAGAAAGTGATCAGTGAAGAGAAAACGATGAGCAACTTAATGATTTACTATTAACACGAACTGAACGATTTCTGATTGCAACGATTATTCAACTAATGTATCATGTCAGATCAGCTGATAGGCGAACCCTATGCAATGTTTAACGCAAAAAATCACACATGCCTTCTCCACTTTATTTCTTCTGAAAGCGTTCGTCCAAATGAAACTAACAAAAAAAACTACTGTACAAACAAGATCATCAAATCACAAACAAAGGTCAAGTCAAAGCAAACTCACAGCATAGTCAATAGTACTTACGAAATAGCAACTTTTCAAACAAGAATACCAGAGAGCAATCCGATTCCTAGCACCCGAAACCACCTACTTTGTTTCACAACATTTTCACTACCACAAAGACCCGGCCTTTTGTCCGTTGACAAGCCTCAGTTTATTTTTGGGTAACTGATCGAAGATAAGAAATCCAGCCGCTCGTTCGATGCTGGCAATGGGTACTTGAAAGCTGGCCAAAGGGGTCTCGTTTGGAATCGCCTGATTCGGCAAGACGTACGCTTCCATATCGTATTTGCCCCCGTCAACCTCCATCAGCATTACTTTGAAGAAGTGAGTCGGCACGGACACATGCGTTTTTCCGATTACCTGAAAAGTTAATCGAATTTTTAGTCATTTTTTGCTCGGCTGAATACAGAGGGTATAAAAGGACTACAATTTGCGTCTTGGCGCTTTGCCAGAGCATATAGTACAGCCACTGAGTACGATGTCAAATCATATTGTTAACATTATTATTACATTGCTATTAAATTAGATGAAGATAATTAATAACTATCATTCCAGTAATCAAAATTGTTTTTATTAATAATGCAACAGTGTCCTTATCGTCGCATTTTTATCAAGTTACTGCCATAACCACAGAACAGCGCAGACATTTACCAGTATGAACTATCGTTAAATCACAGTTAATAACGCTTAATGTCTAAAGTACCTTGTACTTGACGTACATAGAACCGTCGGGTTCCATGCGGGGCAAATAGAGAGGACCGGTGCAGATGAAGACATTGGGATGTTTGCGAGCGAGGCCGCGCACGCGTTTCTCCAAGTCGTTCCACTTGTCGCGGTTGAAGCCGCGCCCAACCTGCGGCGCCATGTTGCTCAGCAGGAACGTCTGATCAACGGCAATTTGTGTCCGCCGGTGATTCCCTGCCGCCGCAAGGTGACCCCGATCGTATCCACTGCCCTAAAAACCTCACCAATTCCATTCAGCGAGCTGCTTTCAATATTTAATTTATGCCGCATACCTTTTGCCCCGTTATGTATCATTTTCAATTAAAATTGGGTACTTTTTGATCGAACGCTTTCAGATTCATTTTGGACAATTTTCTTAGGGAAAAAGTTGATAAAGTGATTGATATGATTTCAAGAGTGTTCAGTCTAAACGTAAATCATATTTTTCGTGCGTAGATTAGTGTTACATCGAATGAAATTGACTTCAATAGTTAAAAATACGGTTTCGCCGCCCTTGTTTTGGGCTCGCCAGAATTTTATAGAATGATAATCTCCCATGAAGAAAACGTCCCGCTGTCCCCAGAATATCGTCAAATACGACTACTGTGCTTAAATACGTGTGCGTGTATGCCAAATTGATCAATCTACCGCCGATAAAGACATTGATTGGCACCTTGGTAAGGGAATAAGAAAAGATCAATCATCGATGCAATTTTCATGCATTTGAACAATTCCTCTTCCCCTTGCAAAGTATTGCGGCGTGCAATTCAAAGTATGGAGCAATAGAGCATTCTATTGTACTTTATACTACGAAATGCCTTTAAGAATATTCTAAGTGAGCCTCTATATAAGTGGACTTGTACGGTATTAAGGAACCCAATCGATCTGTTCTAATTGTTCGTTGTTACTTGTAAAGCCTCTTCTTCTAATAAACCCTACTACCTGTAATCGCTGCGTTTACATTTTTCAAGCCAGATTTCGTGACACAGAGCGTGATTAAAACAAATATCATACTTTGTAGTCTTCATTCTTTGATCTGAAATAGTCGTGAACTGAATCGTCGGGGCGGAAAGCGCATTTGCCTCGGTCGACCGATTTGTCATATACCATTCGGTCAGGCGTCAAATGTTCCACTACCCAGTGAGCTGTTCTGAAATGTAAACAATTAACGACATTCATTTAAAATTATCAATTTTTAACGCAACATCATGATTAAATTGCATAAAAGATTGAACTGAACCGACCTGTTTCTGCGGTCATAAGACAAGACAAAGTCTTCAAACGTTCGCAGATTGTCAAAACCCGGAAAGCCCAACTGCATAATTTCTGAAGCTCGCGACTTCGGCGAGATCAATGACGGTTGGCCGAGCGTCAGTGAACCCAATGGCTAAAAAGAACGCAACCAGTCTGATTTTCACTCTCTCATGAGAATACCGTATTTATTCTAATAGAACGACAGTCTCTAATAGTACGACAGTCTCCAATAGTACGACATGGTACGGTCTCTTCGAAAAATAGTACGACTGTCTCTAATAGTACGACATGTCGTGCTATTAGAATACTGATATCTCATTATGAAAGGAAACGGAACACGGTAGCCTACACTGCTTGTATGTTCTCGCCTCGCGCTTTGCGTGTCATGTGCAGTCCTTTTCTCATAACAGATAAGAGTACTAATAGATAATACAGTCAAAACGGGATAAGGGGAAACCCTCCNTTTCCACTTATCCGGTTTTGACTGTAGTACATAACAGATAATGTGCTCATTATTGATTAGACGATAAAGAAGGTGATCGAGATTTGCATAGTTGAATGGACAATTCTATTCAGGAGCAAGGGCAGCCAAACCAGGAGGGCTCAGGGGTACACAAAAGAGCGAAAGAGATTGTCCGTCTTCTTTGATCGTAGATAAGCATAACTCTTGTCAAAGGGGGAGCCTAACGAGACATAAAATACGCAAGCGCAGGGTTACTATCGAATATGTGAAGACTGATAGACATGCGAACGGATCGCAATTCCGAGCCATCGACCTGCGGAGATGAAGTAATCGAAATATAGTACGACTGTCTCTAATAGAATGACAGTCTCCAATAGTACGACAGGGTAGAGAGGGATCGAAAAATAGTACGACATGTCGTAGTATTAGAATAATTACGGTAGATACTGTAAGTCACTGTAGGGTGTTTCTTACCACGGCACCGTCAGGCATTGAAGCAGCCTCAATTCTCCTCAGCGGCAGAAGAGTGTCCTTGAACTCGCCATAGTTTGCACCCAACGCGAAACTTGTGCCGACCGCCGTCAAAGCCACACCAATCTTGCCCAACTTGGATAGCATACTGTAAGGGTGGATATAAACAGATTTTCTACAATTAATGCTTTAATAAAAGTCCCATAACTAGAGATCCAACAATTTTTATCGCTAGATGATATGTTAGTCATACATATAAAAAAGATAGCAGAACTCGTTGTCGTCATTGTTCTTTGCGAAATATAGATATCACCACTTTCTTTATATCGGACATTTAGAATGAAACTGAGTAAAAAGTCGCCTCTGGCGCTTTTTGATTCGAACAACATTTGCCAACAAAGCACATCAAATAGGCATCAAAGATTTTATGCCAAACACGATATATACGGAAGACGGGTATATAAGAACAAAATATCAAGCGAATCAATCGCGTAGTATGACGTGGTAAGCTAATTGACAACTTCGCTACAGTTGAGATGATACGTCAGTTTTTCGAAAACACATAACATTATCGGCATTCTAAATTGAACTGATATCATAGTTTGAATCGAAGATATCATTATCTCTGCGTGCATAAATTTTGCGTCGAAACTGGCGACGAAAGAGAAAATTTTGAAGTATTAGCTGAAATATGAACAACGAGATAGCAAAGCTAAGCAAGTAGCAAGAACAAGTAATAAGAAAGTAGAGGAAGTTGCATCGCTGAGGTATGATATTTGTACATTATTCATTTTAAATGCATTTCATTCACTTTTTTGCCGGGTTCTTTGGCTTTTGCCCGCTAGCCACAAGCTTCCTTATCTGATCTCGAATCGGCATGGGCTTGTGAGCCGAAGTCGTTTTCTGCGGATTCGAACCAGCAGCAATAGCAGCAGTTCCAGCTTTTGGTCGGTTGGCGTCAGTGATCGATTTAGGAGGATTAGTCGCAGGCAATCGCGCCGGTTCTTTCTCCTTGGGAGGCAGATACACACTGCGACGAGGAGGACCGATTTCAACACACCGCCAGAAGAGTCGAAATTCATAGCCGGAGAAAGCGAACAAACCGAGTATAATACAGAGACCGGTGAGCAAAAGCGCCGGGATTTGGTAGATCCACGGCAGCTCCGACATCAACGAAGTGAAGTACAGGCCGATGCCTTTACCCAAAAGCCCCGAGACGAGCACCGCCGTCTCGAGCACCAAAGAG
>NIUQ01001564.1:0-29245 GCA_002796945.1 Plectus sambesii
AGGGTCGCTCATCATTTCCTCGCGATATCGCGCAAATGGCATTCTCGGATGTTCTGGCATATTGTATTCAATCGCCAGCTGAAATGGCATAGTTTTACTCGAAGTATTTCAGTTGTGTCACAAAGAGTTAATATTTTGTTCCATACGTAGCTAGCCGATCATGAGGAGATCGGCGTTGTTTGAGCTCAAAAGCGATGCGATGACATTCATGGGATACAGCTATTAACAGCAGCAAATTGAGCACCGCAAGAATAACCGACGCGCAATCAGACTACCGTAAATGAGCACTGCTTAAAACTGAGCGGACAGAGCACCGCTATCGCACGCGATTCACAATCATTTCTAGGTATATTTCTAAAATTCACCAATAAGTCCTAATGAATGTCAATTCAACTATTTCTCAACTAAAAACTACAAAATTCATTGTAGAATCGCTAATGAGTCGTTATATTTTTGAAACTCTGCCAAAATAGCAAATTCGCTTACCATTTTGTAACGCGTCATATAGTGACGAATGTTAAGCGAGAGACTCAAGGCGGCGGCATCCTCGTCGATATCTCCCTTAGCGGCCGCTTCGGTCGCTTTAGCGCTGTATTCCTAGAAATGCTTTTAATTAAAGCCGCAAAGTGACGTGTCAAGGGATCAGCGTCACAAATACTGATAGGGATTAATTGGAGATCAACAACAACAGCCAACAAGTGCTGCTAGGCCGACCATAACTGGCAGATATAATTAGATCAAATTACAGTAAACTTCCTTTATACCGGTATATTTGGCCGGTGTCCCCAGGTACCGGTATAAACGAATTTCATTGCATGAAGACAGGGGGGACTCAACAATAATCAACTGTACTTATAAAATGATATTCGCGGAGTCTTATTTAACATTTGATAGGTTGTGATCACGTGACCTGCGTGACACGAACTATTCTAGGACTTTCGAGAACCTTCTCGGGATTTCTTAACAAATGTTAGTGCCTATACGGTACGTAGCGGGAACCGCGAATAAACTCAATATTCTTGCTATTCCGAAAGAAATCACAAGCAAGAATTATAAGAGTTTTGCTCACCAGACGCTTTTCAGCCGGCAGTTCTTCCCACTTCAGCAAAATCTTTGCCATCTCATCTGTGCTGATAGCCGAGTCAAACTGTCCGTGTGCGTTACTGTCGTCTTCTGCCAAATGCATTAGGCTGTCTTTAATAAAGAGATCGCAGCCGTGCACAGTCCGTTCCTGCAATAACAATCCCAAACAGTCCATTCAAGCGTTATTGATAAAAGTGATATTTCGCGATTATTTAGTCATACTCGACGTAAATACAGTCGTGCTTAGAATTTTAAAAACCCCAACATTTTAGCGCAAAAAATATATTTTCGGCCTCGAATTAAGGACAGACTTTCGAAAGTTGATTCTTTACTTCGCAACCACTTCATATGTAAGCACAACGCCAAACAGTTTAATACAATAGCATTGTCGCACTTTGTGCTTCTCTCATATTAACTGAAAAATGCAATGGAATTTGCGCAAAAGAGCCAAATATTTCGTCATTTTACTCCAAGTGATGTCACCGGTTGTGACGCAAATTTAATAATGAATGCCTTACATTTGTTTGCCCTTTTCTTCTGCCGCCGGCTGGATTGGCAAAAACGTTGACCGCCTTGAGAATTGCTTCTTTCCCACTCGCTTCCATTTCGGCGCCCCATTCCGCCATTTTGTTGCGGTAGATTTGAAGGTCCACTTCATAAGCGTCCATGTATTTCTAAAACACGGCGTATACAGTTTTAATTATTACAAATAATGTATTCAATCAAAGAAAAGCAATCCGATTGTTTAATCGAGAATTTATTATCAAATGGAGTCGGTGGCAAACCGCCAACAGTCTTATTATTACAAAGCATCGGCGAGCTGTAACAAATGTTCATTTTCCACTCGCCCTTTTATGCAATAAAGGCAGACGAAGCCAAGCGCGACGAGCGACATGATGATCCGAAAAGTTGATCCATTTCTTTTCTAGCGCTTCTCTCGTATAGCGTTCACTCGGCGATAGAGGCGGCGTCGGCATTTTGAGCGTGTCAAGCTGAAATCGATAGAACTTTGAAATGGATACAGAAAACTCTGAAGAAGATAAGCGAATATCATTAAACTTAGTACGTAAGACTACCATTTTCACACTACTAAGCTACAAGCTTAATATACCCGGATACAAGAATTTTTTCCGAATTTCCCTGCGCTCCCTTACCTCCGAGTTTGATCGGATATGCCTTGCCAGATGAATCGCCGTTAATCACATTAACCAAAGCGACATTTTAATCATGCAGTGAAAACAAAACAGTGAGAGCCTTACAAAGTAAATTACTGCAACTGATCCATCAGTTCGCTTATCGCTAGAATATTATAATATCCTTCATAAATGTTACACTTATGAGGGTTGGATGCTCTCGTTTGCATGCATATCCCCGAATTTCCTCGCATCATATAGTAATTTTGTAATTACCCCTTTCTCGGTACGAAGAGATTCATTTAATTTAGGCAGAATGACGTCAGATGAGTGCTTCTTTGAAGGATCGTCATGCAATTGGTCGGGAACGTCCAGCGGAGTCGACGGCATATCGTTTAAAACAGCGGCGTCTTTCTTAAATTGCAAGGAACGCATCTATTTCAAACGTAATCAGAAGAAGGAGACATTCACTGCAAGATGATTTTAGAATCAAAGATAAACTCTAGGCTCCTCGATCGTAATTTGTTCCCCTTGCTTTCAAATTCATCAACCGTGCATTTAATTTTGTCGAACAAGCGTTCTACTTAAATGCAGAAATGACGAAATTTAGTGTAAAATTGACGAATAATAATGAAACACTCAGTAAAAGCGGAGCGAAAGCAAATTACACGGCAACTGTGGCAGAAGGCTATTCATCGGTGTTTCCGATACAAAAATTTACTTTTACTGATGTAGTTGTAGGCCTAGCCACCACCGGTTTTAACAGCTTCTTCAAAATGTCTTCGCGTCCACTCGAAATCATTCCTGACATCCACACGACCATTTGTTCGCCGAAAACTTTCATCGCCGCCTTATACTCGCCGATAGCCTTCTAAAAATTGTTTTATTTTTACTCTTTTTGTAATGTATTGTAAGGGTAGAAATATTGTGTGGTACTTAATTTGGGTGACTGACCCAGTTGGACTAATTCGGTAGTCGGCCGGACCACCAAATTCACTCAGATTCAATCCCACCCAATAAATTTTCGCATCACAGTATCTTACTTGAGTAACTAATCAGTCGGACTCGGGGATATTATAAGAGTAAGCTTATCGGATAGGATTCAACTTAGGTGGTCGACCGGATCACCCAATTCACCCAAATTTAACACATTGACGACAATGCACGTTTTTCGTTTTTTCGCGCATGGGACAGACGCATTTTTCTTTTCTTTGCGTACGACCCACCATTGAGTCCTATTGTCCCAAATGGTAGTCCCAAGTTTACAGCATTATGAGTGGACTATTATCGATTAATTGAAAAAAATCGCGGGGAATTATTAAAAGCGCAGAAAAAAGCAATTAAAACGCGTACGACCCACCGGTAGGTGGTATTGTCGTCAATGTGTTAATACCACCCAATAATTTCTCGCCTTACAGTATACGCGAATCTTAAAAAACCCTATATTGAGATGATGCGGCTCTCAAAGTGAGACAATGCTTACAGTAATGCGCGATAAGTGATTGGTTAGCAATAGAAATGGTAACTCTTGTTGATAAAGTCGAACATTAACAAAAATCTAAAACCTGTTGCTCAGCGGCTGGCAGTTCTTTCCACACGCGCGTCGCGGCGATAATTTTGCCACCACTGCCATCTCCAGGCGCAAACATCTTCGAAAGGTCGCGTCGAAAGCAATCGAATGCAGTTGGAGGAAGAGGCGGCAGTTCGTACTTCGCAGCTAATGCGGACTGCAAAAACTTCCATGAAAAAGTAAGGCAATTTGCAGACAAAACAATATGAAAATGATACAGTGAAACCCGGATAAGTGCACATTGATCCGGTAAGAAAATTTTCTGCACTTAGCCAGGTTTTGCACTTATCTGGGTTCGGATCATGTACAAAATATAGGGCGAAAACAGTTTGGGGCATGAAAAAGCATGAAAAATCTGTGCAATTATCCGGGTTTCAATGTACCATTTTTGGTTCTCTGCCAACTCACTTGTTCTGCTCCTGATCGATTGAACGGTATTTGAACAATCAGATCTCTGAGAGTATCTTCGCGTCCATCTCGCAGCATTTCTTTCAGCCATTCAACAATTCCTTTGCAGTATTCTTCGCAATCGGCCATATATTCGTTGTAGAAGGGCTAAAAGACTGCAGAGTAAAAACAATTGCGAAAAGAGGTCAATGATAATAGCGATGTTGAACGAGAGGAAGATTAAAGACAGTAGGAATGGTTGCCAGTCCAACAAAAGAGAACTGTCCACCTGTCTGCCTGCCAACCGCGGAAATCCCCTCGCCCCGGGCCTAATCATTAGTATTTACTAATAACTCTAATGCTAAAACAAATTTTTTTATTGCACCCATAAAATCTATGATGTTTTATAACTGCAATAGATGACTTTTGCTTGCAACAAAGGTATGAATGCGTTCTTAGACTATAATACTACCTAAAGCATAGGCCTAAGGCGAGTGGGCAGAAAGGCGAGCAAATTGGTTCTAAACCTGTCACTTTGTTTCGCGTAACTGAATTTAACTAGCGATTTTCCACCGAAACAACGCAAAACTCACCTCTTTCTCTTTTAAAGGTATCGCTTTCCAAGCGCTCAATGCGGCGCGACTAACCGATCCTCCACCCGTATAGGTCTTGGCAAACTCTTGAGAAAAGCGAATGTACGGTGATGCCGGTTGCTCGGGCATTCCATACAACGTCTGCAAGTGATTAAGATCATATTATAAAATCGCATTTATTCAATCAAAAAATAAGGCAATAGAATCATATATTCAATATCGTTGAAGAATACTAAATAATTTATGTTATGTTGACACATTAGTACTGGAATTTGCATTTAAATGCTGAATTATCAACTAAAACTTTTTAACGAACTACTCATCTGGTAATGTCATAGATTTCCTCGGCCAAAGCATAAGCATATGCGTTTAGGGGAATTTTTTCTCTTGCAGTTCTCAACAGTTTCACGCTACAATTGTCGCCAAATGTGCATAATTGTGTATAATAATTGAAATATTTCAAAGTATACTGCAATAGGGCCAATTTCTCAGTTTATTAAAAGGTTGCTGATAGGAACTGATAATTTTGATAGAGAACTGATACAGATCAAGTAATATCTCGCAAAGAATTCGAAACTTTAAACAAACATCACAAAATCTTACAGGGCGATTCATCCGCGTAACCGGCGTCAACTTCGTCAAAACGTCTTCATTTCCGCCAGAGAGCATCTTAGAGGACCATTCGCCCATCAGCTTGCGGTAGTTTTTCATTTCAGACGCAAAAGAAGCAGTGTACCTCTAAAAAGGCAACTTAATAGAATTGTTTCGATAACGTTATGTCAATATTTTTAATATGCAATGAAATTCATTAATACCGGTACTTGGAGGACCAACCAGTATTACTGGTATAAGCAAAATATCGGTATAAACGAATTCTGTATTATAAAGAAATATTATAGTAGAATTCGTTTGTATCGATAATTTTTGCCGGTTCCCCATTTACCGGTATACACAATTTCCACCATAGTTACACACAAAATATTCGCTAAATTTGCTCACAGCTTTTTCGTCAGCCGAAAGTTCCTTCCATGCAGCTAATGCAGCTTTGGCGGGTTCGCTGCCGGAATAATTTGTAATGAATTCGCAATAAAATCGCGAATAAGGCGCTTGAGGGTATTGCGGCTTATGATACTCTGCAGCAAGCTTCGTCTAAAATTTAAAATGAATATTATTAGGTAGACCGGAGAGTTGCATCGTTTTTAACAACAAAAAGTAATACTATTGTGCATAAACAGCGAAACAGCAGTCCAGAATACAATCAGCAAATTTATCAACAACATCTCATCATGGTGATTATAACCCTTGACTATTATTTGACGCTTCCTCTTCCATAAATACATTATATTTAAATTTCGCGCCAAAACAACATTGATGGTCACTTCATCCTTACCAGGTTCGATTTCAAAGCACCAGTATCCTTTTCTAACACCTTGAGCTTCAAAAGAATGTCCCTCTGTCCGTCAGAGAGCACTTTCTCCGTCCACTCCTTCATTTGATCATGATAGGCCCGTCGTTTTCCAGCGTATTCGTTATTATACCTCTAAAATTCAACACTTTATGTTAAATATTAACCAATTTTGTCGATGGTTTAAATATATCGATCAGTAGCAAGAAATCTTCCCAGGCACAGTAGTTGGCAAAGATGAGCTCGCTTTTCGGTGCTTGAACACCGTTTTCACCGAGAATGATAGTCGTTGCTTCCGTGCATAAACTGATAGAAGAAGCATTATCGACTTTCGAAGCTGTTTGCCTTATTCAATCTAACATTTCTTGTTACTGATCGGGGTATTTTCACTATGATGCGCACCGCCTTTTCCTCGTCGGGCAGTTCCTTCCACGCGCGCGCAGCCGCCACTGCTGGTCGCCCACCGCCTGTGTAGGTCTTGGAGAATTCGCGGAAAAATTCGACAAATCCCGTTTGCGGCCACACTGGCATCTTGCACTCAATAGCCAAACGAGCCTGAAACACGCAGTATAGAGACTTGTTGCAAGCAATTATTACCAGTGTCGCATTGCGCGTATGACAATGCACAGGTTTATACACCTTTCATCGCGCCGCATTCTTGAGCTGAGTGAAATTATGAGAGAGAGTGACAAAATGAGTAATAAATGCTCTCGCAACAATTGACCTTAGGCAATACTCTGTCAATTGCTTAGGAAAATAAAAATATTCGTCTGCATACAGCACTTCACGAAACTACTGAAAAGTGTGTCATCATTTAATTCATTTTTCACTATATCATACTCACAATTCAGCGCTAATATAGCAAAATAGCTAAATATTTTAGCAGCAAATCCAAATATCAAAAGAAGTCAATGTGGAAATGGCTGCATTGCATACGAACTTTCCATTTAGAGAAAAGGTTTTAGTAAAAATTTTACAGCATCCGCTTTCTGTTTATCCTTCTTCGAACTCCACCGCTCTCGCTTCTCCATCGAGTTGCGACGTTTTCGTTTCTCAATCGCATAAGCACTCGCATACTTCTATAAAACATAATGATCAGAAATAGAGTTGCATGTCACGTACGCTATTCAAAGTCTTTGGTTTTCATACTTTAAAAAAATTCGTTTATACCTGTACTTAAAGGACCGGCAAAATTTACTGGTTTAAGCAAAATAGGTATTGAAAAAATTCTTCTGCAGTTCAAATGGTTTACAACTATTGGGTACAAACAGTTATAATTACTGTCAACTGTTAGTAGTGGTTAAAACTAAAGTTTTTCTTATACAGCTCTACGACTTTCATAATATCCCATTCTACTGATGCTTACCTACCTTCATGAAGTATTTTGAATAGTTGTCCTGCAATTTGTTCCAAAATATAGCGAAAAATTATAACTTTGATAATTTTACAAATTTCTGCATAAAATACAAAGATGAAATTCTATTACAAAGGCATTGTGATTATTTCTCAATCACGATCACTAAATTAACGCATAAAAATGTTGACTTTACGCGCAGTATCCAGTTAAATTGTAGCAGTCGGACTTTGGCTTAAAACTTACGCTGTTTGCCTTGCCAGCCAAGTGACTAGCGCGGCGTCGAACGTTGATACCTAAGTGACGAATTTGGGCGTCAGAGTTTTCTTTATTGAACGCCTTCGCCTTTTCTTCATAAACCTAATAATGAAAAAGATAAATAAGAAATTTCGACATGCACTTCTTATTATGGCAACAACTGCTGATGAAAACTGAGCATGGCTAGTAGAGGTGCAATCATTACAAACTATTTTCACTCAGTGAGTTCTGGATATAAAACAATCAAAAGTAGCGCGAAAGTCCTCCTGTATCACTATACTTCTCATATGCGGGTCCCATTGTTTATACAAAGGCAGTATTTAAAACTTCAAAACAAGTAATCTTGATATAGAACATTGGCGAATAGAGGACAAGCTCAAAACTTCGGATAAGAACCATAAACGGTCCAATAACAGTACATTTTTAATACTCATTCATTTGGTATCGCAAAAAACTTCGTCAGTTTTATACCATCATAAGCCCTAATTCATGCTTCGAGGCACATACTTGTGTAATCGGGCTAAAGGGCGAATGGTACGAGAGAGGTCCTAAAGCGATTCTCGCCTGATTACAATATTTGCGTTCAAATAGCACCGTAGGGCATTGTTTTGGCCACAAACTCCTACGTAACTCAGTTCAAATCACGCGCCTCCGACTGCGGTTGCCTTCGCGTACCGGTCGCCCTTTAGCCCGATTACTTATTATTATAGCGTTATATAAAGGACATTTAATCTACTCTCTGCATTTTGTCCGCTTTTGCTTGCATATATTTCCGCGAATGAAAGTCGCTAAATATGCACCGCTTTTTGCTCCGCAGTCAAGCGACTCCACGCGTAAGTGGCGTGATGAGAATAATCAAAAGTTTCATCAGCCGCCTCTTTCGATCGGAATTCCCGCAAGAAACACGTGAACGCCGTTAAGTAAGGCGCGTACTTTGTCTGCTGCTTTCTGAAATAATGTTGTGGTTATCAACGCAAATGAGAACGGTCTCCAATATTCCATTTGATAATAAACAGATTGTAGCAAACATGCCTTGGGAACGAGAACTAGTAAACGCCAGGAGCTTCTTTAGATTGTGAACGGTAGGGTCAATAATACAAGAACAGAAAAAAGGTGGGTAAGAAAACGAAGACGGTACTATGGAAGAGAACGAGCGACCGCTCTTGACCAGGGGCAGAATACGAACTCAAATCCAACCACCAACTAAGATGCGCGCGCTCAGAGTGAGACAATGAGTACAATAGTGCGCGCTTAGTGCTTCGCTAGCAATACAAATAATCACTCTTGTTAAACAGAATTCAATACGAATATTCTAGCTGTGCATTGTTTAGTTCGCAGAAAAGAAACTTTCAGACACGACAGAACAACTGTGGGGAATTTCATCAACTATATAAATTTGACTCAGTTTCAGGATAAATTTAACATAGATAAACAATTCACGGTGCAATCAAAAGTTGATTTTCTGGCTTATCAGTCAAAAAGTGTAGTCTTTTACTACGAAAACAATTCGTTTTTCGAGCTATGAACATGATTTTGTACGATTTAACACGGCTTCAAAATATTATAATAAGGTTTATCATCAATTTGCAACAGAGCCGCATCGCTCACATCTAAGCGTAAGGCAAGGCAAATGACGGTGTTCATCCAAAACATTCAAATTCGCGGCAAAACATGAAAATTTCTCACACACACTCCGCGCCCTTATATGCGGCCGAGTAAAACGCCATGCCAGTTCACGATATTTGATTTTACCATCTTATGATAATATATGTCTCAATTACAGAAGTATTTGGAATACCAATATCGTTTAATTAGTAATTTTCAAAATACCATATAACATTATTACCAATTGCAAACATTGGCGAACCGAGGCAATTTCAGTTTCCATTAGTAAGAAATTTACGATGAACGTACGAGGAATAACGCCTTACTCAGAAACAACAATTTCGACTTACTGCTCCACATTTTTGGATGTTGAAGGTGGGGCGTCATCGATTGCGTCCGAAGGTGAACAAAAGATACGACTACTTGAGGAAGGCAATATATTGCAGACATGCTGAAAGATTACATTCTGCTTAGTCAATGTATAGCGAAATAATATAAACTTTTGAACAATTACCATATTATTGACAAGATTCTTATTGCGCAACAGGGTGCTGCGAAGTGAAGAAAGCATTTGGAGCATATTGCCTGAATAAAGACAACAGTTTACACGTTCGATCAACTGTTGAATTCGACAAGTATGAGAGCAGAATTAATGCAGCTATTACTTGGTTTGCATCTTCTACACTTTGCATGCGAAACGAACTCCAGTTCGTGGACTAACCGGTTAAGAGCAGTTTTAAAAAATCGAATTCAGAGGTTTTGCCCTTATTTGGACGTCACTCGTGTGCGAGTGCTAAGAATCGCACTTAAAGCAAGAAGAAGTTCGCAATATGCCTACGAAATATTTAGTAGACTTCTATCAGCAATTAAGGTGAACCGTTTTCGGAATACTTGATAAATCCAAGAAGCGGTTCGAAGGTTATCATGAACTGCTCGATTGCTTTCCGAATGAACGACGTCAACAACGCGACACAATAAAACGAGAGAATACGAGATAAACATACTGGCTAAAGCTTGGTGTGTCCTTTGTTAACAAACTTTGTTCCCTTTTCACATGTTCTTCTACTTCTACATTTTGACTTCTCTTTTCTTACCGCTGAGAGAGCGGTGCGTTTCAATCGCTCATTTACGGTAGTTTTCGAGTCTCAGGGCGATTGCCTCTAACGCGGCAGTTCATCGGGAGGTGCTGTTTAGATTGTAACACGGTTTTAAGAACGCCTTAATATGCAGCTTGCCCAATAATTACCGACGATAGATAACATCTTGGTAAATACGTTTCGACGTAAACCTAAATTCATTAACTATCACACAAAGCATAATCTTTATTTCCATGGTATATTCTAAATAAAAATTCCTATTATCACAACTACTTTCACGCAGTAACAAAGTAAAGTTGCGCCGTTGGAAGAAACTTTAAATCGTTCGTTGCAGCCGTCAATATTAGTAGTAATGGTGCTCTAAGTGTCTAGTGATGTTTATGCTCGGCGTCAGACTTAAGTCGATCAAGCCTTGGCCCAGGAAAAATTTGCATTTTTTTCGAGCAGCTTTGAGAATAGCCATTTTACAGCAATTGGCCCATTCTGCGTCTTGTTGCAGTATGTTCGGGCATATATCATAATCAAATTAAAACATTTTAAAATGTCAAAATACGTAAACCAACCTGATAATTAAGTATCCAGAATGTAAAGGCAACATTAAAACATTGAAATGGCTAGATGCTTGCGTAATTTACCATTGGATTGACTTGTTTTAAAGCAAAAGCCAATGATCATGTGTCAAGAATCGGCGATTTTCGCATCTCTGCTTTTTTCCCACAGAGAAATCGCTGATCAGTACTTGATAAATATGATTTACTTGATCTGTTTGTAATTTCGTTAAAATTGTACCATTTAAGGTGCATGAATTGATTATCAAGTCCTTTTCCTTCTCGTCAATTGTTTATTGCGCAAAACTATGCAATCCGAATAACTGAAAGAAGATGTGGTAGCTTGCGGTCACTATCAGCTATTTTAACCTTGCAGCGTCCACAGGGCGCAGACTAGGTGACGTAATCGATTTTCTGTGCAACACCTGACGGGGCGGGACAATTGGTCTACGGTTGCGACGCGGATATTACGCCACTCTGCGCACCGATCACATTTCCACAGTCCTACTGAAAAAGCCATCGCCTATCATAAAAAGTGAGAATGTTTACAAGACTAACGAGCCGAGCTTACTGGCGGAAAAAAAACAAGCCGAGTGTGACTAAACAAAGGGCGGTGACAGCACCTGAGAAAACATCGGTGGGAGGACGGAGGCACGTCGCCACGCACGACAACTCGAGTGCCGCCATTCCAACCGGGTTGGCAGAAGATGTGCAAGTTGAGAAGCGCGCCAAGTGCCCCACTGCTTCCATCTTGCTTGTCTGGTGGAAGGCGACTCAGCAGTGGATGTCGGCGCTTTTGCATTCTGCCTTTCACTTGAAATGGTCGTGAAAAATATTGCAATTGTTAAGTAACTTCTTGGATAAACAATTCGATAGGGTTGGAAAGACTGATAAGGTATCGTATTTCCTGTATTATCTTCTTCCTTTAAGCGCCGATCCTGTAAACAGCAATAAAAATAAAAGTATGAAATTGATTAAATATTACGATTTCATTCATGTCGCTCAAATTTTGACTCAAATGAACAGACAGCAGTATTTACTACACAGCTTAATTATTATGCTGATTGCTAGTGACGAAAATTTAAAATATCTGTTGCTGTGTTAACTCGTCATTCGACTGTATGATCATCGTAAAAACAGTTGTTTCTCAACTTACAGTCCTCTTTGACAACTTTAACATAATAATTACCCCTAGTTGATTTACAAACGTAATATGGTATCTTCTAAACATTCTCGCAAAGTATTTGCGGAATAGAAATTATTGTCTTCAATATGAGTCGAAAGTAGGCTTGTAAACTATTTGCGCTGACCAGAATTTAGTACACCCTTGCAGTCATAGGCGTTGAAGTTATCGGCGGATATACCCTGCAACGAAGTGCCTTGCCTTCTGAGTTCGAGTGTATTAAAGAAGGCAGGGCAAATTTTTTTCATGCAAAATAGGAGCCAGCTCACTTGAGAATCATATTTGCATTGTTGTATACAATGGGAGGCAGAAAATGTTAAAATAACGAAAATAGGGACCAGCATTGAGAAGAATCCCGCCAACTAGGACAATCCCTGAAAATAAACATCTGGGCTCAAACTCGCGCCCATGTCTGTGTTCTAGTCTATTTTGAGGCCAAGAACGATGCTCTATTAAGTCCCTGGACAATTAGAAACTAATTTGTTTTAAAAGTTTCAAATATTTATTTTTGCGCTTGTTCGCTGTCACTGATGAGGGTCCATTCACAGAATTTGCACAAATAGCAATTCTAAAATTCGCAAAAATTCGTATATTTATTGTCTCTTGCGACACGATAACAATTGTATTCTGCTTCCTTTTTTATTTGCAAGTTTCTTATTTCTGTTTTTTTAAAATTCACCTTTGTTATTGCTATTACTTTAGCACGAACAGCAAATAAGTGCTTGTATTTATGCCAATACGAGGACTGTCTCTTTAACTATGCTCTCTTTATGAAATCCACAATAATTCGTATCGAAACTTAAATGCTCAAAATGTTCACTTGTGAGAAATGTTTTACATCTTTCACGTTTGTTTGTAATTTTTCAGGAAAAGAGTAGACATTGGTTCAAAGTAGGCCGTGATTTAGGACTGTTTTATATGATTGAATTGTAGTGCAAAGATATGTTCTTATTGATGAATAAAGTAAACTATACTAAGAAACATTTTTCTGAAAAATGCGCATTTTTGGGGCTCATTGAACTTTCCAAATTTGCGCATATTACTTTCTCTCAGACTCCGATGTTAAACTCAATGGGATAGGTTATAAATCTTTATTGCATGCGATAAAACAAGTAAAAAACGTGCAATCAGTTCACCATTGTTTTGAGCGTGCGCGCGCGCGCAGAGGCATGTATGGGCTTAATCGAGCTCAATAGTGCGTTCTTGCAATTCTACGATATGCAAACAGTATTAGACGGAAGCAAGCGACGCATTTTTTTCGGGGTTTAGCGGAGCGATTAGAGCCGAGCGAGTGAGTAAAAGACACTGGAAAGATATTTGCCCCAACGGCGCGCTCTGCGTCGAGGCACAACGAGGCCTTCCTGTAAACAGTGACCCGCTGCCTGTTTGCCGATCTGGCTACTACTCCGGTTCGCGCGCTCTTAGCTCGAAAAAGCCCAGTCGCAAGTCGGCGCATCGCGTCGCAGATCGTCAACTGCCTCCTACTAGCGACCTAAGCCGGTCCAATGAGCCCCATCGGAGAGTTTGAGAAGTAGCGAGTTTGCTCGGCCTAATTACTTTCGGGAACATTGCGTGGAATCGACTCAAAGACGCCGACACGTCAGGGCGTTATTGTTTTGTTCCTTCCACTACCACTTTTCGTTCGTTTCCCTGTTTTTGAAGCGGCGGAAGCGCGCGCGCGAGTTCAGAAATGCTGCAGACGCGATCAGTTATTAACGGTGCCCTTATTAACACGGCGAACTTTTACACTTATCAGAAATTCGTTTTTGACGATCAGTTAGGTTCAGTCCTGCTTGTGAAATCAAAACCGTTTTTGGTTGCAAATCTTACATGTTGAATCGTTAAAATTTATCTCTAATATGTTAATACTGACTCTTCAAATCGCCGATATCGATTTCTGTCTCTGACTCTGAGGTCAAGTTAGAAATACCAGGCGTCAAAACTCGCCCTGCTCAGGTAATTTTTTTCTTGAATGTAAACAACGCTTCGCCCAGCTCTGTGTAAAAACGGTGTGAACAGGCGGCGGAACGGCAACATCCCGCTTAACTCTCACCTATTAATACGCTTAACAGAGAGATGATAATGTGTTCTTTTTGCAGCTTCTGCCAGCGCGCAGAATCTCCTCGACGAGCGGCTTTATTGTTGCCGCCAGCTACGGCGACAAAAAAGCATCATCACACTATTGTCTCTGAACGCGCCGAAGTTTACTTGTCCCCTAGAGGTGAGAGAACAGAGTGAATCGTGTGCGTCTCGCTTTATCTCGGATGATTTATTTGACTTTGGCTCTCCGCATCAGCGGCTCCAATGATGCAGCAGGGCAGATATTTTCTCAGTTAATTTACTTTGCGCAACTCTCTCGCTTTATTCTTGCATCTGTTGTGTTCTACTCTACATCGAGAAGACTGGATTTTATGCGCTGACTCTCGGCTAAGCGGCCGCATTTTCTTCTCTGTCTCTGCGCCGCCTCGCCCTGCTTTGTTGCAAAACTTTGTTGAGCCTAGGCATTATCGCACGTTCAATGAGAGTTGGTTGTTGTAAGAACACCTACTCTACCAGCATTTTCCTTTATTTGAGTGTCAATTTCTACGTGTCTACTTGACTACCTTCTTTGCTTCGAAAACGTATGCACCTTTATGATAACTTCAAGTAATTATTCCTCTGAATGGTAAATAGCCATGCTATGCTTAATTTACAACTATGGTATCTGAAAGTCCATTCCATATGACATCGAATGTAAATTGAGATTACGGCAAATCTTTAACCAGTTATTGGGCGTTGAAAGATTTAAATCTGAAAATGAAATCCCTCTGACTTGCTNCAATCACGCTCGCCGGCGTCAAGTGCTATTCAAATATAGGTATACCTCTACGGCGTGGCATATCGCCGAGTGCCGGTAACCGAAAGCGCCAAGGTATCCTCGGCCTGCCCAAGACGTTTGCCTCGCACTCGACCGTCACGCTCGAACTCGCAGACTCTGTAGTGCCGTCCGAGCCGTCGTCCCACGTCGACTCCCTGGCGCTCTCACACCCAGTCGACGCATTCACCCCTACCACGCCCCCCAACACCCCAGCCGTTTGGAATGGTTTCACCGGCTACTCGCATGGGCATCGCCATCCCATCCCGGCAAATTCAAATCCGCAAATTGGAGGGAATATGGAGAATGCAGGAGATTCGAAAGAATCGTTCAAAGAGCCGTCGGAAAATTGCAGTCATTCAAGCAAACTGTATGCAGATATGCGTGGGAACGGACAAGGAGATATATTTGATGAGCAACGACAGCATGCGCATAGTTTAAATCAAAAGCTATTCGCAGTGCAAGAGCAGAAGAGCCCGGTTGGCTATGGCGCAAATGAATTTCAACAGGGCGATTGGAACGGATATGTAGTCAGCAAGTCTGTTCTCCCTTCAATTAATATAAGTCTGCCGACAGAAATGCGTGCAGAAGAAACAAGCTTAAATGTGAAAAAAATTGAGACTCTTAATGAATCAATTCAAAGTTCAGGAAAAGAGACTGAGCGAAGTTACTATTACGCTCGGTTCTCGACAGATTCTTTAAGCTCCTCGCAGAAGAGCAGTACAACTTCAACGGAACACTTTGAACAGCACTATACGACCGACTCGACTGGCAAACAAGACAATGATTTGCCACAAAAACAGCAAACTGTGTTGGACAAAAAGACTACCGATTCAAAGGATGGCGTGTCTCTTCGTGAAAATGCGAATAAAGAAATGCAAGAATTACACTATTCTGAGAACGAAATTGGAAATGAAGATTCGTCGGAGAGAAGAGAGCATATTGATATGCCCGAAATCGAAGACTGGGAAGATTACACTGAGGGGAGCTTGTTCTCACGTCAGAGGTGGAATGGAAAAGACAGGGACGAAGTACTCGATGCCTGGGAGCGTCGGTCCAAGATGACTGCGTCTAGCAAGCTGAATTCGAAAAAGAGCGTGAATTCAAATGTGAATAAGCAGCGTTTGAGTTCCAGTCCTTCAGTGAAGCCTTCCGTTGTCATTGAGACTCACCAGAAGCAAGCGGAGCAACTTGCTCCAGTGCTCTGGGAAGATGTTGCCTTAAACATTTCGTCCGATGCAACTACTGCGCAAGAAAGCGCTAAGCAGGAAGTAGATAATTCTTCATCCAAAGTTCCTCAAGATCCAGTCAAATCCTCGATGTTGCCGAAGAGTGCACCGTCGCTGCTGCTGCGAACGCTTCAATCTCCCTTCTCTGCGATGAAAAGTGTCACCAAGGGGAGGCCAACAATATTGCCCGAAGCTGAAAAGCAAAACGATTCAATGCCAGATAAACAAATGGCACCAAATTCAAATGCGCCCCTGCCACCAGCAGTTTACTCCACTGAGCAACAGCCATCTGTGCCGGCTGGTCGAGTTGCGCCAAATCTAAATAATCCACGCGCTGCTTGGAATGAGCCTACAAAAGTGGCGAAGATTGTAAATGCACCAGTGCCGCCAAACGCTTGGAACGTACAGCAATCTGCGGCACCTAATTTGAGCCAGCAAACGAGAGCAACATTATGGAATGGACAAGCTGTTGGTCAGGCCAGTGAGACACCGTCCACTTTGAATCAGCAGATGCGATCTAATTCGTTGAACACACAACCGAGCACAGCACAAAATTCATATACGCAGTTACCTCTGCAAACTACAGAAAGTAAGAGCAGTCCAGCGCAGCAACGTCCTCAGACACTTGGGAGCGGCCAGCTCAAACTCCAGTTGCCAACAGAAACTGCTCGACCTGGACAGCCAGCAACTTCACCGACATACGCCGTGCCAGATATGGCTAAAAAGACCCGACAAAAAGTGCCGATACCGCAGCCGCCGCCGAAGCCGAAGAACAGCTCGCTGCGGAACGCGTATCGCAAGTATATCGGTAAGTACGACATTTTATTTTCCGCTCGATTCATTAATTTCTCTTCCAGATCAAATAACATAAACCATCTGGAGAGTATTACCCAATATCTTTGCTCAGTTCAATAACCCTGTACTTTTTTTGCAAGCAGTAGAAGAATGTATGTGCATGTACTAAAGTCAATACAGCGCTTTATTCAGAGCATCAGCGCACGCTGATGCTCTGAATAGAGCGCTGATAGTGCGAGGAACAACACGAGAGCATGCAGGCTAGGGAGAGCATTGCATCCCATTGTTCCTTGGAAAAGATGCTGGCAGAGTAGATATCTAACTGATATTTGCACAGCTATTTTTGATGAGATCGTTTGAATTCTTGTTAAATATAAAGATGGGTATACAAAATTGTTGCATTCTGCAATATTTGTGTTTTCTTGTCAACAGTGGTCGCGAACAGGCTACCAATTGCTCACAAGTGTTCTTCATTCGCGCATGTTTTGCATGCACAAAATATCCATCATTCCTTTCTCTCCACTGGCAATTGAGATCAACACTAAG
Source organism: Plectus sambesii (assembly GCA_002796945.1). Lineage (NCBI taxonomy): Eukaryota > Metazoa > Nematoda > Chromadorea > Plectida > Plectidae > Plectus > Plectus sambesii. Next base: position 17,641 of record NIUQ01001564.1, read on the forward strand.
GCTTAATAGTTCAAACCCTTCAAATCTTCTAGGCAAAGTAATGGGCACAGGAACTAAGCTGAATCACTACACGGACGATGACGATACAATTTCGGACGAGGATATAGCGTCGGCGACGTCGACGACCGAAAGTGATTATTTGACAACTGCTGCGATTGACGCTTCGACGCCGGCGAATAATAAAGAAGACGACGGCAATGCGGCAGCAAAGAAGGTAAGCAAATAAACTTTTGTTGGCGTGGTAGTAAGTAGTCAACCAGTAGTGACGTGGAGGGTCGCCGAGCCGGTCCGGCTTTCGAACGCTAAGGCTGGAGGTTCTGCGAGTTTACGTCGCTGCCGTAGGGTCCATGTCATGGCAGTTTTTGCAACTGCAACTGTTCTTATTAAATTATAATTTGGAATAAAAGCGGGTTTTTACATGCGAAATTGTGACTATATGTTTTATCATTCTCCAACGTATTTCTATAGTAATCAGCTATCGGGGAAGAGGGAAGGGGATAGCCGACTGATCTCGCCCTCCTTCAAAGTGCGTGGCAGGATTGAATTCAGGGGATGTGGGTTATTTAGACCACTCCTCAGAATCGGAGAAAAACGGACAGGATCCAGTACAATTCTCACATAAACTGATTCATGGATATATAAAATTCTTAAGTAAACTTGAAACCAACCGGGTTTTTACAGAAAATCTTCCCCCTTGTACTTCTTTTCCTTTTAGTATTGCCATTTTCAGCCAAGTAACATATTATAGATGCTGCTAGGAATTAGGCAAGACGGAGGCTAATTTTATTTCTGCTATCATTTAATCTGTGTTCTGAGGTAGGAACGCAGTATCACACGAAAAGACGGCTTTTGGGGGACAATTTTTTCCGAAGAACGGGGTACTACTGTAAAATTTGGTACATGCGTAGTACTCCGAACGCCACCTCAGTTCAACCCCGTCAATCTTTCAGCGCGAAATCGCTTACATCCCCACTGGCGACGCTTCTACGCACGAATCGCCCCACTCTGCCTCACTTCACGCCGCGCCCCGCGACGCCCCGGCAGATTTCATTAGTAGCGGTAGGCGAGAAGAGGCATTGGAAAGTGGCGGACAAAAAAGCGTCACGCAGCAGCAAACACAGTTGAACGACAGACGCCGCCCCTCGATGGAATTAGAAGAGCAGCTGCATGGCCCCATCGGTTAGTCTTTTGCAAAATTTTATTCTATCTGCGTCACAGAATTCTGGCACAACAACAAGCGTGTTACGCTAAGAATTAATAAAAGGCGCTAGAGGCACAAGCCTCGTGGCGCGAAAATTTTGAATGCGCAAAAAATTTAATGTTTCTATAGTAAAATTTGCAAACGTTTTTTTCCGTACTCGCGCATATTCTTATAAAATTTAATGAGAATGTGCATTAAATGAGCGTCACGTGGCTTAGATATTACGAAAAGCTATTAATTAAAATGCGATATGAATTTCACTTGACCTTCTATGACAAAGTTAGGCAGAAGTAAGGCAAAATCTGATGTGTCTAAAGACAGAAAGTGAAAAGTCATAAGTTCGTTTGAAATCGAAGGCAAAAAATAATTCTCTCTACCTTTCTGCCTTATGACTCTTTGACTTTTGTGTTAATTACTTGGCAATGCGGCGACAGCTGCCTGACTAACTACGTTCTTTTGTCTGTGAGAAGGTACCTTAATGCGGACGATCCCGAGCGCAGAGTAGTACGGCGAACACTGTTAGCAAGCAGTCATACTAGAACTGGTCCGCCATGCTTTGAAATTTAGGACCTTATACAAACTCAATGGCGAGAGTAATCCTACCCAGGTTATAATCCTCCTGTCAGGTTGTATTTACTCCGGCCAATTGTCACTGAAATGAGTGAATGTATCTTTCAATCAAATGGCTGTGCCTCAATAGTATTGCTCTCATGTGTGCAATGTACATATTTATATTATTTTCTCATTGAAGTGTCATTTTTACTTTAGAAACATGGTTAGCTCCAGTCTCGAATGTTTTATGATTTCATCGAGTTAAATGTTCTTTCTCTATATCAATCATCATAAAACAATTCTTTTGCAATTGTTAGTTTGCGTTATCGAAATCATTAAATTATATGGTCAAGTCCTTTCTGCGATTTGAAAATTTTTTATCCGATCGAATAATATTAATAGATTATAGCAAGTACTTAATGAAAGTCACGATGACTAGCAATCATAATACAGTGGAATTCGTTTATAGCGGTTTCGGTTATAACGGGAATTTCGTTTATACCGGTCAAGATTTTCAGTCCCAAAGCGTACTCTCCATACAAATAAGTTCGGTTATACCGGTATTTCGCTTATACCGGTCAAAATTTGCCGGTCCCCTGGTAACCGGTATAAACGAATTCCACTGTATTCGAATAGAAAATACGGCAATCATTTGAGGTTCAATGTCGCGTCCGTCATCTTAATAGACAAGTCATACAGGGATAGCGAGGCAGTATAGTTTTCTGAGATACATTAATGCTGCGAACTTAATGAAAGTTCCCTTCTAGTTTCCTCCTTAACGTGACACAAGTCACCAAATCAGTCAATTATCTACGCCGAGATTTTCTGCAAAAATTGCTGCGCGCGCGGCGTTTTGTCCACTTATCCCATTTTCTTCCTTTCCGTACTCCGACAGACTATCAGCATTCGTTATTTTTCAGTCCATGAGTCAGGTTTTCTTTAGGCGTAGGCTTGCCTTTTGTCGCAGCAACAATCGGTAATGTGATCTTTTGTTTACTTCTCAGATTAAGAGAGGTGTATTGCGTTTCTCATTATTACAAGCTATTTGAACAAGACGCTACTGCCCGCTCTGACTATCAATGCTCAGCTTGCGCGCTTTCGCGTGAAATATTGTCTACTTCCAATGTAAAAGGTGGCAAAGGAAGACAAAAGCGAGATGCATTGTTCATTTTCTGAGCATACATATGTATCTCCAGTTTACCGTGTCTTCAGCCGGTATTAACAAGCTGATCTTACATTTACTTTGTTTCATTTTTGGACTGGTCTTATTCAAAAGTGAACAGGATCCATCTACTGGCTCAAGAGAAAATTTGCCTCCGTAACATTTGTTAATCCCTGTTATACTGACCGTGTTTTAATGCTGGTCCTTCGTTCGACTGCCAGAACAATATGAGCGTCACTGGCAATTCTTTGGCAAATTTGGAACGGCGCCATATAACTGCCAATGCAAAGATATGCTATTGCGGTGTACTCCGCGTGCCTGAAGGGTGCGAATTTTTGTGGGATGGTAGGCATTTAAAAAGTATTATGCACTCTGTACGTTTCAGGTTCACAATAACGTGCAACAGTCAATGCACGATTTTTTCTTCTTCATAATTGATAATTTTGCTTCGAATTGTTCTCATTATGTTGTTTCAAGTGAAAAACAGCTAATATTTCTAGCGGGAAATTCTTCAAATTGACAAAACTCTAATAATTTATGCTTATACTGCTTGCTGTTGGATATAAAGCGCACGTACGGGGTTAGCAACGTAAATTGGAGAACAGGCTGTTTGGGAGTCATATCAAATATTTTTAGGAGTTTATACTTAAAATTTGCTCATTTTGGGCTTATCAAAAAGAGAAACACATCTCCTTTTGTCCCTCCACTCCCAATTCTCCAGCCCCTTTTTCCTCTTCTAGTGTCACCACTGCCAAAGTAACTACCATAGAATTAGCGTTCATTTCGTTTACTTTAACTCTCTGCCAATCGACTTACAAATTGACACAATCTGACGATTCATTGCAGAAAAAGCAATCTCAACGTGTTGAATTTGTAAGCATGAGAGAGCGCTCTCTTGACGTTTATTGCAAGAGTAGAGAGCACGCGTAGCAGAGCGGATTATGGCAGTCTCTCAGAAAATGTGTTCGAAAACCTAGGTTAGGATCATTTTTACCATACTGCTACTTTATAATAAAAAGAACTAGCGTCAGTTGGAGCTGTTCGTATCGGTGGCTGCGAAGTGCATAGGTTCCTAAATGACGTCTGTGTCGTAAATGCAAAATTCCGCCCGGTAGTGTAAAGAAATCGGTCAACTTCGGGCGTTTACGACGGTCATCGTTGCATGCAGAAGGGGGAAAAGTTCGATTTCCCATCGGCTGACCTGCCTTTGGTTTGGTCAGCGGTGAAAGGAGAGCGCCGAACGGATAGAGGGCGCGTGGATCGTCGGACGATGCGCTGACAGGACGACAGAGCGGCGAGTACATCGTTTCCTCTTCCGTTCGAACGTGTCCCTTTGCGTTGTGTGATTCTCCTCGCATTCCTCTCTTCATCGTAATAATATCCGACAGCGATTCCACTCAGGTCACTGCCGTTTACGCGAGGTGTCCGATTAACTGCAATCTCCTATTTCAGATGCGATTTCATCTCATTATCCAGGTCGCGACAAATGAGACTATCTTATTACGATTTACTCTAGGATTGTGTTTGACGAGGTAATTGTCAAAGAGCGTACTACAAATATAGGCCAAGGTCTGAATATTTACGCATTTATTTGGAAGAGCTGGATGATATCCTGCGCTTCCTTCAGGAGACCAATGGTCATAACAGCGCGAATTCAAAGCGTGGTCAGCCATTCGTTGACAATCCAATCTTTCATTTCCGTATTCCAATAAGCGGTCATATGAGAATTGATCAGGTTGGACGAGTAGATTTGATATTGTCGCAAAGGTGGTGTCTTGTTCGCGCGCATCAGTATATTTTTTCTCTCGAAAACAATGCTCTGCGTGATTGAAATCACGGAACATGGTAACTATTTTCTTATCAAATTGTTGTCTTAACTGTGTGAAGAGTCTCAAGTGCGATTCCCCTTTCGATTGAATGAAGCTATAGGGAATTTCTGCAATGATCACTAGAGTATACGGCTAAAATGTNTGTCTTAATTGTGTTAAGAGTCTCAAGTGCGATTCCCCTTTCGATTGAATGAAGCTATAGGGAATTTCTGCAATGATCACTAGAGTATACGGCTAAAATGTGCGTCTAGAAGCATCTCAGTACACTGTTCGCGCGAGTATCGTGACCAGATCATTGGAATGATAAGCGGCTTATTATCAATTAGTTGCGCGCTCATTTCCTCACCTGTTTCCTTAAGCGTGTAAGACGCGTCTTTCAGCGACAGGGTCTTATGCCATCTCTATCCCACAACATTTGTAGCACTTCTTTCTGAATCATTTAAAAGCTTTCAGCCATTTTTTTGGTCTTTTGCAACAAATATGTTTGGCGCGGATTTTTATAATCCCGATGGCACAGATTTTGCGATTTCTACGATAACAGTGGGGGAGTGCAGGCAATAGCGAGNATCTTTTGCAACAAATATGTTTGGCGCGGATTTTTATAATCCCGATGGCACAGATTTTGCGATTTCTACGATAACAGTGGGGGAGTGCAGGCAATAGCGAGAGATGAAACAGGTTTTTATGATGCAGTTTTTTACTTCATTTGAACAATTAATGGCATGTTGGTTTTATGGGCTGAGCTCCTGTTCATGTTCTCTGCATTCATGTATTTTCTGCGACCATTTTGGTACTTTTCACCCTTTGGCCAACGTAGGATAGCGCTGCGGTAATATTTCGCTACTACAGTTACCACTACTGAATGTATCTTTAGCTACGCGAATTTTTGATGCATAGTATCGGCTAGGGACCCAATATATTCAGTGTTGTCTGTTCGATGTATTTGCTTTATGATATTATTTGCACCAAAGGTGCGGATCAGCTAATGAAAGTTAAACCCTTTGAATTACAACATTCGAGTCATACCAAACAGGTCAGTACATATGGGGGTTGAAGGGTACTTCGCTCCTTAACGCCCCCCCCTTTCCTATGCTTTCTCACAACATTTCCGAACTGTCCAACAGCACAGATAGTCGGCCTGAAAACTTATCGTAAAACCAAAGAGACGAGATGAAAATGATCTTAGTATTTATAGAGTGGGCATTGTACGCGATTATTCTCGCTAAAATAGGCGACATATCGGTTTAACGACGGCCGTCAAAGCAATCTGTCGCACGACGCCGCTTAGGCTTCTCACCGAGCTGTCAACAGTGTCGGATCGTTTAGTCGCTTGCATGTTTGCTCTCGTCCTCTGTGCCGTCCGTCCTATAGCTCCGATCTGCGGTTAGGTACGTGGGGTGCGGGACAGTGGACAGGAATAAGAGCTCGACCGCCTATGCCTCCTTTTAGCGCGTTGGCAGTAAACATTTGCGAGAATCAGCCGCCTTTTGACGCGGTCCACTCGGCAAATGTCGTCGCTAATGACGAAAGCTTTTCTTTTGCAAAATATTGTGCCATTTCATTCGTCTTCTGTCAAAACTATGGCTCAGTTCGCTTCGATCATATCTGTTTTATAAGACATGCGACAGAAGAGATGAGGTAGAGGCGCCAGTTGATATCCCGCGAGGATAAGTTGCGCTACATCAAATATTATATGCGCCGTTGCCTCTTATTCCAAGTAGCGAGACCATTTTACACTAGCCATAATCCAAATATTGCAACTTTTCTTAGAGAGACATATATCAGCTCTTCACGTAATATATTACTGTATTCCTCAATGAGCATAATGTTATCTCAATTTGCTTCTCTCCTTAATCCTCTTCCTATTTTCATTGCATGTTTGCGCCTTTATCTTAGCAGCTTGTCATTTGAGGCGGAAACTAGGAGCCCAAAATACTGCGGTGAAGCCTTTAACAGAGTGTTTGAACGGGCCGACTGAAGTGTTAACTCACAGTCGTGTAGGACAGTATCACTCTTCAAAATTATTGATATTTTATGCCGATAATGCGTTCAGAAGGAGAACTCTGATCGTACGTAGCTGTGAGCACGTGTCGAAAATTATTTTCAGCTGCGCATGACAAGCTAACTGCTAATTAGATCATTTCGCGTTGTTTTTCGCTTACCGTTAAGCAGCTTTGGCCTGCGTGGTTAACAGAAAACTATAGAACACCCCCCCACAGCTAGACACGATCAGAATTACCCTTTCAGTCGTTGATGAGAAGATATTTCTAAGGAACGAAAATTAAGAGGCGGAACTAGCCCTCCTCAAGGAATGGTTAGTTCAAGCGAGATACTAGGGGGAATGCCCTCTGAAATGGCGCGGCCGTTGGTCTGAAATAAGCCGGCCGGTCAGCCAAGACCAAACTGTTCCTTTTGCGCCGAAAAACATTGTTTGCTTAGTCAAAGTCGGCCATTCAGCCGAGCGCGACCGTTGATCAACAAAGGTGCGAATTACGACGTTACCTCCGCCCTTTTCCCACCGCGCAATTGACGGTCCTCGCGTTGGCATCACGTTTTTCAGAGTTTGGACTTATGACGTACTATGTTCCGTTTTTGCTGACGGGGTAAGTTGCCCGCATTTTGATTCATAGGAGGGGGTTAATCTTCATCGATGGCAGTTCAAATTGAACACAGAGCTAGGAGATGTAATTTGCTTGGATATGCCTCGTTCTCCTCGTCAAACATAAGACGTGCGTGCATAATCTGCAGAGTAGAGCGGATAATCAATATTTTGCACGCTCTTCACAAATATAAAGTAATATTGCTTTTTGTGGGCCCTTTGGGTAGATTTCTTTCGTCCCGTGCTTCAGAATGCTCACATGTCCCGCTTCCGCGTAGAAGATAGTAAAGCTGTCTCTATTGTGGGCGTAAGCGGTGAGTGAGAGTTTGGGGAACACGACGTGCTGACCTCGCAAAATATGAAATGTGTACCTCTAGTATTGCTGTGCTTTGGGCTCATAGATAGGCTATATCCGATGATTTAAATTTTACGAATAGAGTGCAGAAGTTCGTCCAAATTTTTTCTGACTACTAAATTTATCGTTTCGTCCTCGTTCGCAATCGTTAGCCAAGGTCATCGAATTAATCAATGATTTACACTAGGCGCGAATAGGTTATGAAGCTTTGCTGTGTCGCCCTTGAATGCGCCCGGTGCGCACAGAGCGCTTCCTTTGTGCCCCTGCTACGCGCCCGATCCTCCTATTATTTGACGACCATGTACGGCAGGCAAATTACAACCGGCACGGAACTGGTGCACAGGTGTCATTTGGTTAGGATCAAATGATTAAATGCAGACACGATTTGGTGCCACAGGCAGCTGTGAATGACTTCTTATCAACTCATAGAGAATCCAGTTTTTTAATACGAATATATTATGCATATTTGTTTACATAGTAATGTTCCCAAGTTTTTTCAGTATGTGCGATTACTCCGCAAAATGTTTGCATGAGGGCGCATAACGAATGCTAATTAGTTGTCTCGCGATCCGTGTTCTACTTGTTATGACAGTGATACGGCTAGAGTTCTACTGCTCCGAGCCGTCAGTGGGAACAGTGTCAAAAATGCAAAAGTGACATCATTAAAAAAATTGGGATAGTTATGAGTTTCAGTTATTTGTAGACTGATAGGAGGAGCGCTCTGCACTGATCTCTTGCGATAGTTATCACTGATGGCCACCATGTCTGCCAGTGCATCCATGTGCTTGTGCAGTCTCTGCTCTGGCGTTGCATCTGGTAATGGATGCGATTTGGATTTGATATGGAAATGATGTTTTTATACGAGTGGTTGCATGACCGCAGACCGACTGTTGCCCCAATCTTTTGGCCTCATAAGTTTTAACGGCCGCTGTGCGATACTTGCGTTCACAGCCTCGAGCCGAAATTGCATAACCTTATTGCATCTCTTTGTATTATATAAACGGGTGTGGTGTGCGCTGAGGACACCCTCGACTCTCCCAATTCAGAAACTCTCTCAGGAGAACCTTGTTACTATTGCGGCGACATTGAATGGTGGCAAACTTTCTGCGCGTCAATCAATCATTGTTGCGGCGACGGCGGTTATTGAATAGCGACAGACTTGTCGTAGGTCACTGCTGCAACGTGAAGTGTTCCCACACGCTCCTTTAAGTATATAAATAACGCTATAACCCTTTCCGCAGGCTGCAAGATTTTTTGCATCGTAAGCTGCGAGCGGTTTATGTTGATGCAGTATGACGAGAGACGGGTCAGGGCGCGCAGGTGTAATTCGGGACCATATGCTTGTTTGACGCCGACGACTCTCCGGCGCCAATGCCCCCCGCGGGGTTCGAATCTGCGCGCGCCGTGTCCATGCCTTTGTGTATAGCCGACCGTGATTCCTGTCGGCAAGTTTTTCTCGTAATCCTTTGTGACCGCGTCCTGCGCGCCGCGTTTTTCGCCTTGAGTCAGGTGGTCGTCGGTTCATTCGCGGTGCACTCTTCCAACATTGTATTTTCCTCCCACGCTCTTTATATTGTACCGTATTCTTTTTGCCACTATCTTTTAATTCATTAATATTCACCTGTTGCAATGCAACGGTTGCTTGTGCCCATTGAAAAGGGCGGTTTCTAATAGTTCTTTATTTTTCCTGACATGCGTCTTTCCACTTCACGCCTTGCTATGAACAGCCGTTCCATTGGGAGACGAAAAAGTGCAGGGCAACCGGCGACTGTCGCTGCTCTGACAAGTAGAATGATCGTAGCACTCTGAGACCGCCGCCTTAACTCAATGTAGGAGCACAGCACATAATAAAAATACGCGGATGCATGTCAGCAGGTTTTCTTGCGTCCAATTTGATGGACAGGTCGGAGGGACGGGAGCCTTTCCGTGTTTGGTCAGGACGACAGACGCGTGGTGGGGCGTGTTGGCAACCAGCGTGCACCGACGGACCGTTCGAATTCCATCGATTTGTCGTTGTTTGCGCGAGTCGACCGCTACCCTCTCATCCTATTTCATTCCGACTCATTTGTCCTCAGCCTAGCCCCTCGCTTTGCACATAGATATTCTCTTCTGCCAGTGAGCTGGGCTAAATTAGCTCTTCATTATCGTGATATCTATGCTACTTATGTTTTCTTCAAAATTTATTTCTTACTTTGCTTCTCCCTTGGTACAGTGATAAAATTGAGGCAATCGGAATCGCCAAATGACGATTCATCAATTTGAACTGATGATCTTCGATAAAGTCCGTGTCGCTTTATTTTTACCGCTACTAGATTCAATTTTAGCGTATTCTCTGATGGACTTAAAATGCTCGTCGGCGTTAGGTGAGGGCCGCCCCACTTGCTGGAAGCGGTAATCTTTCTGACTGATGGATGTAATTAATATTGTCTGCGCTTCGCCTTTGATTTGGCCGCTGGGTGCTGAATTGTCGCTGGCAATGATGGTGTGACCTCCAATGCCTCAGTGCCTTTGGTCTGTGCAGTCAGTGGCTGAGTCATAGATGAACACTGGTATATATTGAATTAATAGAACGCTTTATTCTTGAATCGCTAGACTAGACGATCAAAGGGACTGGATGATAAAATCTCTTTGATTGATTATTATTTCATGCCTTCCGTAAGAAGCCCTATGTCATAAGCTGCTGAACTGGCCTTTGACTGCAAAGACTGGCTGAAAAGTTGCGATAGGATATTTCAAATTACCAAACGTCAGTCAAGTAACCGGACATGTCAGAATACGAGACGCTTTTTAGGAGAAGAAGGGCGATATCGTCGTACTTAATGGCGGTGTTTGAGCAGCAAAGTGAATTTAATGAAACAGAGTAGCAGTTTCCTCTCTATTCATTCCTCTTTTGCTTACAAACAGGTGCCGCATTCATCAACGCGGATACAGCCTTTAATCGTCTTTGTCCCTTGATTACTTCCGTCGTTACATTTTTAGCGGCTCTTCGTCTTACGATTACAAAGGATTGTCTATTATAACATAAATAAATGCGATCTCAATGTTCGTCATTGTTCAGCAAAAGTGCAATTATTGTCGATTTGCTATGTTTATTAATCCTAGTTGCTTAATTAATATTCATCGTAGTGTCAATTTCGTCAACTCCAAATTTTTATTATTTTCATTTTTAGGCAGCTACTGGGCTGGACAACGATTGCGAGGCCGGGCTTTGGACTCGCGCACTCCGCTAATTAAGAATTACTGGGAGCAGAATATTCGCAAGGCGGAGCGAGAGCGGAACGAATATCCAAAAGCCAATCGCGTCACCGACCTTATTCATCGCTCGAGGTCAGTTCAAATATTATTTTTTTGAAATAGCGTCAAGCCGGTGCACAAAGCGCTATGAACTGAAATTTGTGTAGAATTTTCTTATGCTGCTACTATCGAGAATTCGCCGAAATCTTTACTGAAAACTCAACCAGGGATCTGTGTAAGCAGAAATCTGCTTTGAATTCATTTTTGCGCGCCCGAAGGGCGCGCTATTGGGTCTTTTGATTAGAGCAGATGTGTCCCGAACGAACAAGTAGCAGCATGTTTCGCATAGAAGCAGACGTTTGTAGGCGCTAGAAATGATCGACTCGGGAGTAATTTGGGTCGGTGATTCGAATGGAAGCATCAGTTTTTTACGTATCTCGCTCATTCGCAGGGAATATCGCTTCGAAAATCGCGCCTTTCACGATTTCTCTTGATTTCTTTTTCTTTTCGAGAGTTGAGCGAATTAAGTAGCGCGGAACGTTAGTTTTGATAGTTTAGCACATTTTGGCATTAATTTCCGCTCGATTAATTGGTTTATTGGGACAGGAACCGCAAAAAATAAATCGAACAATTTCGGTGGCATTAGAGCAAAATCGCTTAGAGTGATTATGTC
>NIUQ01001565.1:0-29307 GCA_002796945.1 Plectus sambesii
GACGCAATGACTTCTAGAACAGGCAAAAAACAATACCAATCTACTTGAGGCGAGCTATCGTTTCGCCCGAAGGAGCACTCGCTTGTAATAGCTTTGGGGGAGACAGTCGGCTCACCCTAGCTGTCTCACTCTCACTATGAACCACCGTATTATGTAGTTGTTTCCTCTATAACTGTACCGGATACAATAAACCATGAAACAGAGGAGACAACTAATAATAACACAAGAAGATTCTTCACGACAACAACCACTTGGCCACTTTATATAATAAAAATTGTGAAGAAGTTAAATATTACTCCAAAGTATTTTTTGAGCACTATTCTAATAATAGTATTTTTAAGTATTGGCAAATAATACCATAGTATTGTATTGTATTATTTGACAATACCAACACAAGGAATTGTATGGTATAGTATTATTTGATTTTTGGACACAAAGAATTGTATCGGTATAGTATTACTTGAATTTTTTGTCAAAAGAATTGTATTGGTATAGTATTATGTCGAAAATTTGGTATTAAGACAACACTGATGCCGACGCACCAAGTGTAGAGAAGAGCGAGATTAACAACCACATGACAGAATATCAACATACATTCTGTCGCTCGGCTTTTTTCTTTTATCTTGTTATCTCATTCATATCTCCTTATTCGTTAAACGTTTATACCTCATTCATCCACTTCGTCTATCTAGGATTGTAAAATAGCTTTTCGATATGTAGGTTATTTCGTCGTGCGCATTTATTAGCGTTCTTTAACGAGACTATCTGCGCCGAGTTATGTCTTGATTGATGTCCTTGTTTATCCCCTGTAGGATTAAGTGCATCTGAACATGCTAAATTTGAGAATGACATGTAGTGACACTCGTTAATGATCTCGTACTTTTATGATCTGAATGCGTGTAATCCTTATCTTACTTTGAGTATGTTGCGTGACGTTTCATTCATTATTCGAGCTCGTTGTATCGTGCGTACCGTACTAATAAAGGAAATGAACTTGTCCTGGTCTCAGACATGCCGTAATAATCGATTAATTCGGTACTGGTATCGATGCATTGACGACATTGTGTGCCAGAAAGATCTAACAACTTTTATTCTGGAGATTTTTCAAAAGTGTAGGGTATACGCGTATCAGCTCGAATTGTTATGTACTACAACGACAAGATGCGTAATGTAAAAGTGGAGTGCTAAGTTTTTTTGCTTTGACCATGGCGCGATTACATGCAATGTCGCTGGCTGTACGGGCTACATGGAGAGACAGAATTACTATGATCATATACGCAAGGAACACCGCGATTTGGACGATCTACCGGCAGTTCCCCTTCATCTTACTGCGCCTGTAGTTCAAGTGCCGACTTAGCCACGACTGCCAAGAGCAACACATGGATGTTACGAATGAAGATGAGTGCATAACTGCAGATGGTGGTGTTGGCGATTTTGGACACGGTCTCAGAGACGACGCGCTGAAACTTGCCGCACTGCTGATGCACGACACCGCGGTGACGCAGAAGTTAGTCAACTTAGTCTTCACAAAGCTCAACAACAGCGTAAATGTTATCGTAAACCGGATTAAGTTAGAACTGGAAGAGCGTCTTACTGCAGAGCCAGTGCGTGCCATGGAAATCTTTACAACCTTTACCAACATCTACCTGCCCTACACTAATTAATCAAAGAGCGGACGATGTCGAACATGGGTACAAAACTATTCGTATTTTACCATCTTCCGCTCTGTGTTTAATAGCCCCACGAAGAATTCCTCCTTTCCTCGGGTACGATCGTCAGCCGACGTTTTACCTAGGTTTCTTATACACTTCAAGGGAAGTGAGCTGTGACATAGGCCAAACGGGCGGGCTGACCTACCAACAGACCTCAACGAGAGCATTAGGAGACCGAAACAAGAATCAAAGCTCTCAGCCAATGTAAACTGTAATTCACAATGATCGAGGCGGGTAGTATTAAGAAGCCGACCAAGCTGTGCACTTTACAGAAGGTCGAAGGTAGACAAAATCGAAGCGGCGACGAAGGCTCTATCGACGCGAATGCATAAGCCAATTGCGTTGCCTTTTATCAATAATATAGCTGTTTGTATATATTTTCAATAAAGACACTTAGTGGGTTCCCAAAGTTCATCTCGAGGGGAGCATTTTGAAAAAACAAATCATCGCAAACGGATGATTCTGAGCTGAGAACAACTGTCCCCCTTTACTCTCATGGTTTCGTTAATAGCTTAGTCACACCGAGAAGGAGAACGAGTAAACGGGCGGACAGTTGATCTCAGCCCAGAACTATCCGTTTGCGATGATTTTTTTTGCAAAATGCTCCCCTCGAGATGAACTTTGGGAAGCCACTAAGTGCCTCTATTGAAAAAATGAACCAAGTCTAAACATGAATCTAATGTCAAGAAAGTTTTGTTACGTCTGACATCGGGGAGAACCTCATAAAGCTGTGTATCAATAAATTATAATACAGTATGCTAAACCATTCCGTAACAGATGATGCGTACCATCTCTACCGTTTCTCCCATCGACCTAATTTTAGGATTATGTTCTTTTTTGTGCTTGTTTCGACAGATATTGAGTTCTGCTTGCAACAGATAAATATTTGCTTCGTTTTTCTTTCAATTGTGGACGAATGCCAGGTAACGAATTTGCATAAAAACTAGTAGAGCCTGTTTATCCGTTAAAGTTATATTAATCCTACTTACTATTATCGATGCGTTTTTTCACTTCAGATATCTGACAGTGCAAATTCTGTTGTTTACATCATTACCATTGTTTTAGCCTTTTTACTAGCACATTTCATATCAGCACGCAGCAGTGATTAGTGTAAAACGATGGTTTTTTACATTTTTGGTTTCATGAATCGAGAGCTTATTAGTGCTGCTTTAGTGCATTTCTCAAAAATGAACTCATAACGAAGATTGAGAGAGAGAGAGAGGTATTAGGCTCTAAAAATTTTGTTGTAAAACATCTTTGACTTACTTTTAATTGAGGCCGTTTAGGCAAAGGCAAAGGCAAAAGCGGTGGAGAGCGACCAGATCACCATGGTAGTAGGCTTCCTCGCTCACCGGTAAGTTACAGTACGATATTACGAGTGTTTTAAAACTGTATTCCATTAATAATCCTCGCAAAGTTTTCTACATACGCGGATTCTTAATTTGGGAGGCAACTAATTCCCGTTCATTAAAAATAACGTCAGCCGTATATCGCCATACAAAAACATCCTACTTTCCTCGAACAGGTGGACATTTTGTTTGTGTGTACAGAGTGGCCCAAAAAAGAAGTCAAGCGACATAACTTTTGAACAGGGTAGTGCTCATGGCCAAATTTTACCGTACGGCATCCTGGCATAAAACTTCTAGTGGGCCGAGTTTGGACCGTCTCCTTTACAAACTGTCGTTGCGGGACTCCAATATCTGTGACAAAAGGGCCTTAAATCGGATGTAACTTTGGAGGGTTATTGAAAAGCGGAAAGTTGAGATGGTGAGCTGATTTTTGGCACAGGGGTAGTCCCCAAAGGTGCGAATATTTTGAAAAAAAATTTTGGCGATTAGCCAAAACTGCCCCATTGGCCGATCTTTGGCAGATTTTCGGGCACTTTTGGCCTTTCTTGGAAAATTTCTGACCAATTTTCAAAACTTTTGGGAAAGCATTCGCACTTTTGTGGACTACCCCTGGCCCAAAAATCAGCTCACCATCTCAATTCTTTGCTCTACAGTGACCCTCCAAAGTCGCCTCTGATGTAAGGCCCTTTTTTCTCACATCTTGGGGTCCCGCAACGACAGTTTGTAAAGGAGGCAGTCCAAACTCCGCCAATCGGAAGCCATGTATCAGGACATGCTCTGGTTAAAATTTTGGCCAAAAGAGCTAGCCAGTTCAAAAGTTACGGCGCCTGTTTTTTTTAATTGAATCACCCTGTACATTTACATATGTTATATGATTGGGTTTTTTGTCATATAATTTGGTTGACGCGCTTAATTTATGTGCTCAGTAGATGTACACTTGCTCCTATTCAATTTCTTTTTAGATAGGTGACGATGCCGTGACTACCGTTTTTTGCACATCCCAGCATGGCTTGGACAAATCTGTTATGAATCGTTTACGGGAGAAGTATTTGCGCCAGCTTAAAGCTGACGGTAAGAAATGAAAGATGGCTTTATTATTTCATAACAAATGCAAGAATGTCTTGCGCAGTGTTTTTGCATTCATGGATATACTAAATCTTCAGATGTTTTTACGATTCCATGAATGAGTTAAGCTTGTCCTAACAAATTCATTCATCATTCTTAATTGGACTAATATTTTAACGTTGTGTACAAGACATCGGCTTCCAGAGAAGGGGGAATTATAAGAACCAAATTTCCAAAATCAGGAATCTGAGTGTGCAGGAACTACTGGTAAAGTTTTAGCCTGAGTTGCAAAATTACTCACTGAAATTTTAATGTCCACTTCAAGCCGAGTATTTTTGCTGTTCACTGAATACTCAGTGTTTAAGCCTCTTGCCTTCATCTATAGAGGGAGGCAGCGTGGACGGGAAAAACGTGACTAGGGTTACTGTATTCCCTGTCGCACGGCGGCCCAGGAAAAACCTCACTGTGTTGTGCTAAAGTTTATTAACGGCGCATCAGCGAAGGATGATGCTTATTTAATGTCCGCTCGCTCTCTTCTCAACGAAATTAATTGGAATCGGTTGCGCAGAGCTTATAAAAGTGTGTTTTATGTAAATAGCTAGTATTCGTTTGGTTATTGAAGAGTGTTTTGACGGCGAGGGTTGATTATGAATTATCGTTTATGTTGTAAAAGGTCGTGACGCAAGCAATGGAGAAGAAACGTCAAAGAAGTACAGGGAATATGGTAATTAATGCTGAATAATTCTTTGATTGGTCTGTTGGCTAGAATAGTCATAAAAAATGGCTCTGCGATAATTTGAACGGTCAATTTGCAAAGATGCGAACTGGGGCTCCACATTAACAATTGAATTAGTTGGTTGTCGGTCTTGGTTACTGCTATAGTCATAAGATGAGCAATATGTATTGGGGTAGTTATATGTGCTTTGTTGATGATGGTTAAAGGGTAGGGTTGTAATGGGGACGGGGAATCGGAAATTCCGGGGACGGGGAATTTCGGGGACGGGGACAATTTCAGATTCCGGGGACGGGGACAAAATCAAAATCCGGGGACGGGGAATTTCGGGGACGGGGACAAAATTAAATTCCGGGGACGCGGATTTCGGGGACGGGGACAAAAAAATGCGAAAAAAATTTAATTAAAAATGACTTAAAATGCATAATAATGTAGCGACATAGTGTAAACTACACTGAACTAATATCAAAATTATAAATTATGATGATTGAGTACGGGAAAATTTGAATTTTTTGGGACGGGGAGTTTCGGGGACGGGGACAAAATCAGATTCCGGGGACGGGGAATTTCGGGGACGGGGACAAATTGAAATTCCGGGGACGGGGAATTCCGGGGACGGGGACAAAATCAAATTCCGGGGACGGGGACGGGGACGGGGAATCCCCGGGGAACGGGGAATTCCCCGTCCCCGTTACAACCCTATTAAAGGGGAACTCCCATGAAAAATTATTTATTAGTATGTTGTCACGTCTTACACGCTGATCATAGCTGCGCATTCAGTTTTTTCAGATTCGGCCCCCTTAAAAAGTTTTAACCCCCTAATTGGTCGACGAGAATTGGCTTAAAAGGGAAACCATCGTATTGCCGTTTGCTGAGCACTTCGTTACGAGACCGCGCGCTACGCTATTAATAGTTTTATATTTTGGCGGATAAGTTAGCGCAACTACGCAGAATATAACACTTAATATTTGGTTATATTCAATTTTTTGAATCTCTCGACTGCATATCATTTTGTAGAGCACGCACTTAACAGCGTAGCGCGTGGTCTCGTAAAGAAGTGCTCAGCAAACGGGGCAATACGGTGGTTTCCTTTCCAAGCCAATGCTCGTCGACCAATTTTTAAGGGATTATAACTTTTTAAGGGAGTCGAATCTGAAAAACTGAATGCGCAGCGATGATCAGCGTGTTTGACTTGACAACATATCAAAAAATAATTTTTCACCGCAGTTCCCCTTGAAGTAAGCGCCGTACTGTAGCTACCAACGACCGACATGGCTGCTCAGGCGGGCAAAGGTTGCGAACTCCCTAAGGACAAGAATGCTCAGCAGTAAATAAACGTCAATATTAAGTAAACATAGCGTTCGATTTCTAATTTAATAATGCGTGGAATTAGACTAGCTGGATTAGAACTCGAATTGAATCAAAAAAGCAAAATGAAGAAATAGGGTTTTCACACTGAAACTGGCGGACAAGTTTATTAAAAAGCTAGGTAGACTGAAATTTTCAGTAGGGTATCATAAAACCGAGCGTAAAAGTTGCATGGTATTACCATTGTGGCTTTTGAATTAAATTAAGAAAAAAAAATTTAATATTAGAAAACACCGTTGACTGAGTATCCCACTTTTTTCCAAGGTTAGTACAGATCGGAGCGGCCGTGCCGAAGACAAGCGACTAAAACTAGTTGGGCACTTTACCACTGTCGTGTAAAACATAGGATAATATAGGGGCGCAGCCTCCTTGCTTTGCTTAAGCGACTTTATTTTTTACATTGGCGATGGTAAATATCCTAAGCCGCCGCGGTGGTCCAGTGGTTAATGAGCTAGCTCATTAACGCGTAATAGGGTGGACGCACACTGGTTCGTTTCCCCGCCGCGGTTGGCAAGTGAGACCCAATCTCTGATTGGGCTCCCGGTGTCAGGCATTCGACGGCCGATCGGAAGAGCACGTGTCGTATTCATAGGGGCCTTCCTCGAAGGTCCCAAAAAAGCNGCAAGTGAGACCCAATCTCTGATTGGGCTCCCGGTGTCAGGCATTCGACGGCCGATCGGAAGAGCACGTGTCGTATTCATAGGGGCCTTCCTCGAAGGTCCCAAAAAAGCGGACCCTACGATTCAGCGGGACAAACGCTAGGGAACTTACTGATGGTAAATATCCTCCTACTGGTGTGAATCGCTTGTCGGCCAAAGGACACTTAAGATTTGTCTTAAACTTTCTTAACATTTGTATCACCGTTTATATGTTAATGTGCGCAAGACTATTTTCAGCAAAGACACGTACTCTGAAGATAGCATAGGTGCACTGAGAAATGCGGGCATCGATTTTGACCGGCATCGGTTAGATGGCATCGAAATGTTTGCATTTGGAGAGCTGCTTCATGACGCTTCTGAAATAGTGCGCAGCTCATCGAACACATGGATCTCCTTTCAAGCGTAAGCATTTATATTCAACATTAGAGTTGGCGGGCCTCCTAGTTCTGCAGTCGAGTGTTTAAGGCTTGCTTCAGTTCTTTGCAGTTTTCGTACTCAAGAAAACTATAAGCCAATTTGAATTAGGTTAACTATAGAGTGAAATGCTGTTATTAATTATTAAGCTCGTCTTGTATGCACTTTATTTTGGCACTTGACGTTCAATTTTTAAAAAGTGGCAAGAATGCGTCTATGCTGAAGTAAAAGCGTCAATTTTTATGAAAGAAATTTTGTTTTTTTAATATTGTATAACTAAAAATGACGGAGTTGCCTCGCATTGGACGGGTCGTATTGTATGAATTAAATCCATCGTCGAGTTCGGGTCGAAAAGCGTTAATCACATGAATGCCTAGGTGTGAATCGTTTAACACTACTTTTGATGAACCGCGTCTTCAACACATCGACGAAAAGATCTACCATCACCTAAGCCAGTATCACAACACATTCAAGAAGCGTGCGAGACCAGGGATGACCTTGACTGAAACGGAACAGAAATTCAACCACGATCTCAAGCTACTTCCGAAATCCCACTCACTCGTTCACTTTACGCGTGATGTTCGCAAAGTTGGGCCGCTCTATTGGATGACAGTTTTCAAGTACGAAATATGCAATGGGATCGTGCGTAACTATTTCCACGTTAATCGTTGCTTTATGAATGTTCTGTTCACAATGGCGAATAAGTTCCAGTTCCATTACGCCAATTCTCTTCTCTCTTCGGCACATGAGTCTGATGAAGCAAACGTTGAGGCCTGCGAAGACATTATAGTGGGTGAACATGAGTTTGGTGAAGAATTGCAGCAGCAGTTCAACTCTTTGCCAACTCAACTTCTCTGCGTCGCCGATAAGTTGAACTTTCGTCATACCAGCTATCGATTGCTTGATGTGCTCGGTTTTTCCAAGTCTGATGACAGCTACGAGTTCTACTTTGTCGTGAACTTTGTTCATTCTAATGATCGGTGAAAGATCTTGGCGCGTAAACTTGAAACTTTGAATCGCGACGCAAGAACGAACACGTTTGTTGTGAGGAAAACGAACGTTTTAAAATTCCTTGAACCTGCCCATTTGTATGTGTATCATCTGCTGGATCTGTACAACTTCGACCGCCGCCTTTTGGTTGTGCCGCGCCACTCTTAATGTTAGTTGGAGCTTTACTAAGTTAAGCTTTACAGCGCACTATACTGTTTTCTAATGTTTCTTTTTTAGTGATCCAGATTGCGATCAACGTCATGCAAGGCAAAGATTGCACCAGACAAGTTTGAATGAGCTTCAAAGAGGAGCCGACGCAAGAAGTCCTAGTGAAAGCCTTTTGCCTAAATTATGCTGTCCCTAGAGAAGCCATCATTTGTGTCAAAATTTATGACAAAAATTTCGAGGGATATTTCGAGTTTGATACTAACAAAACTATTCTCCAAGGATCCAGAATCGGTATTCATATGGTTATAACAGAAATTTTTTCTTTTCACATTAAGGATTATTAATATTTAGGATGCGCAGCCTATCCCGATTGACAACAACAACAATTTGGCGCACTTCCAACCACTTCAACCCAATGAACTCGGGAGTCTGCCGAAGAATACAGTCAAGAGCCTGCCGATCAACACATTCTGGAGCCTGCCGATGATCGCCCTCTGACGCCTGCAGATGATGCTCAGGAATCTGATTTGGCTCAACATCCCTCTGAAATTCTGATTACTTGAGGAAGAGAAGCTGCTAAACTCACGCTGTCTTCTGAATTGATGGTAGTGGAAAAAACTAAAAACGCGCCCTATAAATACTTAAAATGCGCCCTATGTTTTCGTGGTCTTCAAACGCGCCCTATGTTGGATATTTTCAGTATGTTAAGGTGCAAAATAGGGCGCGTTTGAAGACTACGAAAACATAGGGCNTGGTCTTCAAACGCGCCCTATGTTGGATATTTTCAGTATGTTAAGGTGCAAAATAGGGCGCGTTTGAAGACTACGAAAACATAGGGCGCATTTTTAGCAGTTATAGGGCGCGTTTTAATTGTTGTCCGATGGTAGTTGTTTATTATATTAGATTGGTTCATAAGTTATATTTGTTGTTAGTAGAGTATGTTTGATAATAAATGCACTCATTTGCAAATTGTATCAATGCACCAATTTTAAAGATTAAAGAAGAAAACCTAAGCTGAACAGATGTGTTTAATGTGTCACTTTGCTCAAACACAATAGCACAGCCTTTTCTTAAGTAAACGCAGATGATCCGAAGTGCGCGCACTAGTATATTATCTAGCTGCACAATATCAACGCAGTACAGATTGGAGTGTTGCAGTCACCAAAGTTACCAAGAGCCCTAGCGTCAACTCGTACAGCGTATATCTTGAACGTCTGTCAAGTAGTGGAGAACAGACTAGTGATCTCAACCGAAAATGTTCGTATTACCCTTTATTCAACAAAAAATCACCATTGCGCGAGTTAATTTAGAGATCATCATACAGGCCTAAAAACTTCAAAATACACATTTAAAAAAATGAATGAGAAACCGACGTACTGGGTGTCTCACGAGCAGGTCCCGATTTCTTTTTTTATAAAATGTGTAGTTTCTAGTTAAATTTTACGAAACTTGGGCATATTGTAGACATATATTATACATTTTTACTGGCAAAGTTTCATGAAATTCCAATCAGCCGATCACGAGTTATATTGCTCTCTGTGGCTGCCTTCATTTTTAGTACGTGCTCAAGCCTATCGCGGTATTGCAGCAGCGTCTTCTGTTGCATTTCGTCGCTCACCTGGCCAAATGCATTCCGAATGCGATCCTTGAGTTCAGGAACAGCTCTTGGCTTTGTCGTATACATTGTGGGCTTGATGAAGCCCCAAAGAAAGAAGTCATATGGCGTCATGTCAGGGGAGCAAGACGGCCAGGGCATTTTTGGCGAACCGCATCCCATCCAGCGCCCATCAAAATTTTCATTGACCCCGTCACGCACGTCCCTATGCAAAATGCGGTGGCGCTCCATCTTGCATAATTTTTTCTTTGGAGATTTTAAGGATCGTATTTTAAGGATAGAGAATGAATACGAGATTTTGCACATTCAGTGTTGGACAAGTTGCCCGAATGGACTCACTATTGCTTTCAGTTAAGATTCCTCCATAGCTAACTCACAGATTCTAACCAAATTATAAAAGTATATAGAAGAATTGCTTGACTATAAAATGAGTGATTGCTCGCTATTTTCCGGTCGTTCTATGATGCGATATTTAATCACAAAGCGGGAATAGTTCGCATTTTGACATCGTCCCTTTATATTAACAAAATCAGATATTAAATACCAATCAACACGAAATTTTTGCAGCTTTAAGTTAGTAACTGTGATATATGTGTACCAAATTTGAGCTTGATCCGATAAAAACTGGCGGAACTGCAGTGCATCAAACGTTTTTAGTTTTAGGCGCGCCACCCTGTTTATCCAAGCTGAGGGCGACCACTTTGGGCAAAAATGACCAGAGGATTCTGTTGTTGTTAAAAGAAAACGTTGTTGATAATATTAGAAGATATGAAAGTTGAATAAAATATGAACTTTAAAAACCGCGGGAACTTTTGCCTCACCCTGCAAGATCAGGGATACGCGCGGGAAGAAAATCGATCATTTTTATGCATGGGTCAAACCGTGCACTGACCGTAGCCTGGGTCACGCGTCCATTGTAGTGCCCTGTCCCCTGACGCGCTGGGCTTACCCCCCGCTCGTACGCCATCTTTATACATTCTTGTTCACACCCATGCGCGTTGACTAATCAATCGACGGCAACAACCGTTTAATGATAATTTCGAACTCTGCGCTTCGTGTATATCACCAGAATGCCATCACAGTCGAACGGCATTCTTTTATTTCTTTTCGTTGTAGCTGTTGGCATTATTATTCTGCTTGATCCATTGCTATACTGGCTTGATCAAGCGTATCGGTCACTCTCCTCTGAACACAGTTTCATCTGGTTTGCGAAACCTATTAAGGATACGTGGTACATGGTTTCCGAAAAGCCCTTCATTCTCAATACAATAGCAGTATTGCTCTCTCTTTTTGTAATTTTCGTAATTGTGCTCCTAATCGTACTTGCAGACGAATTGGGAGGAAGTAGATCGATTCATGCACTGCTTAATCGATGTGTAAGTACCCAATTTCCTTTAAAAAATATTTTTATGTATGAAGAATCTTCAATTACCTACCATTTACGAAATTTTGTCGACTATATTATTATAATCGGCGCGTGCTTTTCTCAGTTCCGCGTGAATCGCTTTCATCTCTTGTGCGTCGTTATATTCTTCGAAAGATTCGTTCATTACTTTATTACTTTGGGTCCATATCGTAGCTTCTCACAAAAAATGCATCATAACTACAACAGTGTTGAATTTGTAGTCACAAACTTAATCGCA
Organism: Plectus sambesii; assembly: GCA_002796945.1. Lineage (NCBI taxonomy): Eukaryota > Metazoa > Nematoda > Chromadorea > Plectida > Plectidae > Plectus > Plectus sambesii. The sequence continues at coordinate 11,717 of NIUQ01001565.1, forward strand.
GACGGATTTCTTATCGGGTTTTTCTATTTCGCACCTCAGCCACAATTTTACAATTCGAATTCATTCTGCTTTCTCATTGGAGCTTACTCTATCTCACGTTTAGCAACAAAACATTGCATGTATTGGTATATCAGAAGTACAACTCATTTCCCATCGCCCAATGTTAATTTTGAACAGAAAACAATGAAAACTTACAGTTTCAGTTTTGACGATCTCTTTATATTTTTTCCTTTATGGTTAGACTGTTGGAAATCTGCCGGCCAATATAATATTCACTACTATTTTTATTTGTATGATCGAATATTCATCGTTGAAGATATATTCTGTTGTCTAATATTTTTTGTTGCATCATTTTATCAGCCGAAACTGGGTAATAATGTTAGTGTAGTTGCGTCTCTAATTGTAAGTCTTCTGGTTCATATTTATCTTAACCAAAATATTTACTTTAACATCTCGACTTTTGCCAAAAAGCGATTAGGGACCGATATTGAAAATGTATACTTGAAATGTGTGAACGGTCACGCTGCTTTGTTTTGTCTCCCGATCTCAGCGTTAGTAATTGTACTCTTCCCTAACTGTTGCTCAGTATTGGGAGTTGTTGTTGCCGGATTGACCTCGTGGATCATTGCTAGAATGTTTCAAATTATCGCAAATCATCGCCTCCCTCGAATTTTGCTGTTGTTTGACCTAATCGCCATATTACTTTGTCCACTAGCTCTTTTTGTTACTCAGCGCGCAATGCCATCTCTCTACCGATTTATTTTTGCAGTTGATTACTTGTCACCTTTCGGTTTCCTAGTTAGCATTGCACTCATATGTGCTCTTGTTTCAAAGCTTGTTACACTTCAAACTATTATGATCTCTAGGTTTATTTACGGCAAAACTAAAAAACTTTTGAACAGTTACTGCTTTCGGTTGGAGCAAGAAGGATATATTGTCGTCAAGCGATTCAAATGGAAGAGCTTTGAGTCCGAAAGTAATTACAATATACGCTTTGAAATTGACGGCTTTCGCAATGTTATTGAAATCAAAAGTGCCTTTCCTGTTCAGAACCGCATATGTTTGAAAGATCTAAATGATCTGAACGATTTTGACGAACCATTGAGTGCGTCAGTTATCGACTTTTTGCAAGAAATGACGCCTACTTACTCGGCGGATGTCAGACTTAGTTTTGTAAAGGTGAGCTAATGGTATGGAGCGGTAAAAATATATTGGCGCCTTGGGGCAGAGAGGTTGTGCATTATGCTGAAAGCAAATTTGTGGTTATAGGAGCACAAATCAAAATCTTGAGCGCACTGAATTACTTTCCTCATTGAATTTTCGTAGTGAAATTCCCTTACGATGAACCTCATCGATTGCATGCCCCAATTTGACAGTACTGCCAACCATTTTCTTTGCGCTAAATGTTGCAGTGGTGTACTGTTAATTCATAGAACGCGCTCCGTACACTCATTAATTTCAGGTGTTCGCTTTGGAATCGACACAAATTAAAAAAACGATGGACGTGGAAGTTCGACGTAAAGTACAAAGTTTATTGAGGGACGCACAACTGGCACGCGATCAAAGTGCCTACTGGCTGAATTGTGCGCGAAAAGCATATCTGTTCGAAGATGAGGAATTGCATTATTTCGCTGAAGCGTGCAACGCAAACGAAGCTTGTTTAGATGACCTTCTTCAGATGCATAAAGCCTTGCGGATTCAGGTATTATTTTCATACGGAGTGGACTGTGTATGGCGCGCAATCATCATCGATGGCGCAGTCATTGTATACAATAGTGCGATGATCTGGTGCGACGACCAAGTAAGATTCGTTCTCTACAAATTGATTCAATGGTACCGGCATTCTCTCGTGTGTTTTCACAAATTAACTACTCGCTCAACCAAATCACGCGAAATTCAAAATTCACATCAACGAGATATCCAGGAAAAATATTATATAGATCGTCTGTAATGAAATTATCCTTATTATTCATGATCTTTCTCAGATGACTGGTGAAAAATTCGATTAATTTACGGTACATCTCCTAAAGTGTTTACTTCGTTTCAGGTGCAATCTCTGAACGTCATTAACGCTGATACTCAAAGCTCGTTGAAAAAATTGAATGAAACTAAGAGGAAGCTGCGCAAAACGAAAGCGCAACTCAGCAAAACGTTCGACGAATTCGTAAGTGCAGAATGATTACCATATTCCGCAATATCATCAATGCTACTCAATCGTGAGCGTGGGAGTAAGGGAACATATGTCACTCCAATTTTAATATGAATGCATTCAAAATCAAACAAGACGTTTTTCGATTCAAAGAGCACATATTCCAAATTAATTTGACCTGAAGATTTTACCCTCTCTGGCTTCTTTTGGTACTCATTTCTTGAAAAATGTGACCTTTGAACTGGAAAGTGTTCTTTTTGATTTGAAAAGTATCCTTATCAAAAATAAAGTTGTATAGTTAGCTGCGTGCCCCAAGGGTTCCATATTCCGCGATAAATTTGAATGAAAGTTTACGAAATTTTTAGTCACCGCGAAGTGTATTTAGTTTCTTTTAGTTTACTTAAAAATTCGTTTGTAACATTTATAAATCATTGCAATGGCCAAGTTTGATCAGCCCATGTTTTTATGGGAAAATAATTGCTTAGAGCGGTCAAGATTGATCGATATCGGTCCGTACTCTGTTACAGAAGAAAAACCTTTGTAACGGTCAAATAATCGCAATGACATGTCAACAGTTAATGAACTACTTATGGTCGATACACGTGACATTTATTATTATAATGTCCATCGATTAATATCTGCGTCGTGTTTAATCAAACTCCCCTCACAGTGTGGCAGTAGTGTAGTCTAGCAATCGTTAAAATTCGTATCGTCGATAAAAAACTTGTTCGGCCGCTTCGAACTTTTAGCCGGTCTGTTTTTGCAAGCGCTTGAAAATATTTTATAGCATAATATTGAAGCATGTTGTTAAAATAACAGTCAAGATTGCACCATCTCTCATTTGTCGCTGTAAAACATTTTAGCTAAATGACTTGGACTAGCTCTTGCGATATTATCATTTCTGCGCAATATTTTTACTGTCCATATTTCGTGAATATTTGCGCCGAATGTTGGGAATTTGAAACCCTATTCGCACCTCAAAAGAGTACTATTGACGTGATACGTTTGTTTAATGGGCTAACACGCACCAACGTATTGTGCGGCCATATGCACGTTTGGCGCTGTTCAGTCTTAGCCTTAGCAAGCTGACCATAGCTCCCCATACACTTCCGAAAGGAAACCATGTATGTTGTCATTGCTCCTGAAATGTTCATTTACAGATTGCTCCTCTTCTCGGCAAAGGAGATGCTCTCATGTGGCTGAGCTAATGCTGACGTACGGAGGGTGTGGAAGAGCGGGATTGGCAACCATTTGACAAAATATCAACATGCACTTTGTTACTCGGCTTTTTTCTGTTGTTTCGTTATCTCATTCTTATCTCCTTATTCGTTATTTCTTCTATACCTCATTCACATACCTCATCAATCAAGGGTTGTAAAATAGCTTTTCGATATGTACACAGCTTCATCGTGCGCATTTATTAACGTTCTTTAACGATTCTGTCTTCGCCGAGTTATGTCTTGATTGATGTCCTTGTTTATCTCCTGTAGGATTAAGTATGTCTGAACATGCTAAATTTGAGAATGACATGTAGTGACACTCGTTAATGATCTCGTACTTTTATGATCTGAATGCGTGTAATCCTTATCTTACTTTGACTATGTTGCGTGGCGTTTCATTCATTATTTGAGCTCGTTGTATCGTGCGTACCGTACTAATAAAGGAAATCGATGCATTGACGAAACCTACGGCAGAAAATTCTGACAACTTCTGTTCTGGAACATTTTTGAAAGCTACGATATACGCGAAATGCAATGTAGTGCAGTGAATAGATGAGCGATAAAAGATTAGAGCGCTAAATTTTTAGCGTCTTTGGTGCTGCAACTCGCCATCTGTTAGCGATAATTTATTGAAAAGCATGCACTAACCTCACGCCTTTGCCACGTAGCAATGTTGCTTTGCAGAGTTGAGAGCATGGCCAGTATTTGGTCAACAGATTATCGTCGCCACAGACTGAACACTTTACGCATATACATCACCCACCATTGCGACGGAGTATGTGTGATTTTGCGCTTCGCGCCACGTCACTTTTACTATATCAAGCCAAACTGCTGTTATTGATTTGAGTTTTTAGGGTTATTTGTTCCAAATATTAACATTATCACGAGCGAAATTTGATAGGAACAGTTATATGATTCTCAACAATTGTACTGCCGTAAGAGGACAATGCAGCTAGAAATATACGCTGACGTAACAGATTTCCACCGAGTGGTGTAAAGAGTACAAATAATGAAAATATGGCTAAATCGAATAAGTTTACAATAGTTCGTCATTATGAAGAGGCGAAAGTACCAGAGAGTTCAATGTTTATATGCACTCCTTCGGTAATTTCGCCTTCTTCTTATATACGGTACGGCGGGGGTGCGTTGATCAGTGGAGGCGGTTTAACATAGTTCAGCACAGAAGAATCACCAGAAATGACCGAAATTGAGTCAACAGAATCGGTATTCCAATCTTGCTGTTTCCTGGTTCGATTGTTTAGAGGCAACAGCAAAAGTATTTTTTCTGATAAACAGCAATATATGACTGCAACGAAGAGCGAGCCGATGACTAAGAGCACAAAAAGAAAAATAAGAATTCCAACGAATGAAGAGAATTCGTCGGCAGAGGGTGATCGAGTTGATGTCGTGATCATTTCGTTGTCCATCGCGCGATGACTCGCGTTAAAGCTCTATCTGCAATAACTATAAGAGTTACTTGTAATTGCGGTGTACAAAAGTATTTTCGGATTTGCAACAAAATTTAAAAATAAATGATTGATACGACTAAAGTACCCCTGTAAGTGAGCTCCTTTATGATGCTCATTCGCATACACGGTTTTCGACAAGGGACATATCACGAGGAGAAAACCGTTCACTGCTGAGAAACGCGAATGACCAGTCGCGATATTTATGTTTTCATCGCGCAAAGAAAGAACAACAATGGGTAGGAATTACAATCAGGAGATCTACGGTGTTTCTTAGTTTCGACTACCATACTCATAGAGCGGTGGAATGGTAAGGCGGTAGAATGTTATGTGATTTCTTCATTTTTTCCGTTCATAATATCTTGGAAACGTTCGATACTGTACGATACTAAATTTAAAAGCTGATCGCATTCACACGCACGCACCTGCGCATCGAGACACTTGGCGATGGAGGAAATAAAGATATAAAATAATAAGGCAGTCAAAGAAAGTCTCATCAAAAATCTAAGCATTCGCGTATTATTCAGAACAAAAACCTGAACATTTTTTTCGGCAGTATAATCTGTTTTTTTGTCTTAACATTGACGGAATGATGAAAAAGAAGAGGACTAGCGAATGGTAACCGTGGACTCCCAGAGTCTTCGATGAAGAAATGTAATTGCGCTCTTCACTCCGCTCACTGTTCGAACGACTTTTGTTCTATAATCACACAACGCTACAGCAAAGTACAACACGTCATTTGCACTGCTGGCTTAACACCCTGCAATGGAATAAAAAGTCGCTAATCGCATTATGATACGCCCCTCTTTGCCGATCTCTCTGCTTTAAGCCTATTAGGCGGAGCATTCGGCTTCATACGTGGCTCTGTTTTGCATCAGCATACATGCCCTTACCGCTATACTAAGGACGCGTTCCAAAACAAAGAGAACATGTTTTCGTATTAATATCATTTACCCAATATTCTTTTTAAACTGGAAAGTGTCATTATTAGAGTGGAAAAGATCACACAAAAGCGAACTGAAACAAAAAGAAAATGTTCTGCCGGTTAAAAATATGAAAATTCACATAAAATGAGGCACTAAAGTCTATTATATTAATGCAACAGTAAAATGGGAGAGCCCGATGTGACTGCTTGGTATTGTTAATGTTAACCAGTCATTCTGGACAACGCCCATTTTACTTTCACTTTCGTAGATAAGGCTCCTGCAGCAGTCGATAATTTTCCAATAGTAAAATTTAGAGTTTCTGGTTGACCATTATACTTTTTGTGAGAAAAACAGGTTTCAATGATCAATACAACGTGCAATATCTGGTAAGTAGTCTTATCAAGAACAGTGTATCAAAAATTTTATCGGTAATTGTATCTATAGCGCTAGTGAAACATCAACTTAATACTAACACAATGGGTAAAAGCATATAACTGCTGAAATGTAATGAGTTTCTAGGAGAAAGTGACAAAAGTCCCTATAACTCATATAACTCGACGTTTTATTTTGCCAGTTTTCGCAGAATCCTAGCTCATTACTTGCTACTTGCATACAATTTTCAGCCATTCTGAAATAAATGCCGCGAATATAAACAACGCAATAAGATTATTAGTTTTAACTAAAGGAAGGTTCAAGTTAACAAAATAACTTGGCAGTTTGATAACCTCTCAGTAAATAAGGACAGCTTGCCGATTAGAAATGAAGTTACTGCAAGTGCAAAGTGGGCAGCAGTCAGTAGAAGGAACTGCAATTCACTTTTAAGGAGGAATTTAAGTTTTAAGATCAAGAGATCAAATTTTGATTTGAGTTCTCAGTCTTCGAGCGCCGCTTTGTCGCGCAGTTCCAGTTCATGACGTCACACGCGCTAAACTTAAACATACCAAACGAGAAACCAGCTCCGTCATTTGCCCGCAGCGCTTTTTCACAAGTACGAACACGCTTTCACCGGCTGAAAGGCGGACGAATAACTCAATTAATAATAGCCTCTATTGACTGCCATTCTCAAATGCATCTTCATGCGACAGATGAAAGATAATTGGCGAGCAAAGGGATCGTCAAGAGCGACTGAGGAGCCGTTTATGCGCCACTTGAACAATTTTCATTCACACCGAAACTCGTTTTAAGCAAAATAATGACTCTTTTTAGCTCAGTCTGTATTTCTTGCACACCTCGGATCGCATAAATTTGCCAATTTGTTAGAGTTCTTCTTTTTCTTCACTTTATCCGATAAAACATGCGCAGTTACTTGATTCTGGCGCTGTTAATCGCCGTTGTAGCGGCAGAACATGTGTGCAAAGTGGGCGAAAAGGATTACAATAACGGCCAAGAATGGGTATGTCTTTCGGATTTGTTAGATTACTGACTCTAGCTAAAGCTTTAAACAGAAAACGTTATTAAAACAGTTACTGTACTCTACAGTTTTCACTTCAAATTCGATACTCAAAATAAAATAAGATACTTTTCTTAAATATTAAGTTTGCAAAGTATCTAACTTGATTTCCCCTACCCTTATCGCCAGTACTTTAAAAATGCATCGAAAATGTAAGCGTTTAAAAACGGGCTAATATTTTACTACATTCGTGGCCAAGTAATACGATATCGAGAAGAGTTCCGTTCTCACTCGTTCAGTCTGATCACCTCTCCATGTCAGCAATCAAAATTGTGTGATGATTAATTGAGCAGAAGATAGTCACTGTTAGGTAATAAATTGCATTGTGTGTTCATTCAAAGTCATTGTGATTGATTTTGGTCTTAACCAATAACATCAGTTATGTTTCAGGAAGTGCTTCCAAGCAAGAAATTTGTCATGAAATGCCAAGTTGAGCCATCGGGCGAATGGACGGTTAATTTCGTCGCCTGTAAGACGAAGAGTGGGAGACGCGTAAACGTCGGCGAGACGGCCACCGAAGGAAAGACAGAATATAAATGCGAAGTTCATGCCAATGGAAATCCGCGCCTCACTATCAAGCAAAATGCCAAATAATTTACTCTGATCATGTGATTTGAAATTAATCAGAAGTATGCATTTCCAGTATTGTTCATTCGTGAACATTTAGCATTAATCAGTTGAATCTGGTGTGTTTGCATCGCATAGTTTTGATCATAGAAAGTTGCGAAAGAACTGCGTTGACGAGTACTGCATGATTGCGTATTATTTAACAGCTGAATAAACTTGTGATACTGTTGTTCGTAGAAAAATTAGAGATCAGCTACCAAACTTAACTGTACCAAATGAAGCGATCGCATTTCACCGAGATCCGACAAATCACGCTCAGTAATTGTTATGAAAAGCAAAGTGACCATTGCTGAAATTCGCACTAAGGCGATCGCATGTAGGAGGAAGGTGGAAAGAATAAATTTGCACACAGCGAGAGGTTATATGTTAACGTTTTAGCTCTGAAGATCAGCAGCTTCGATTTGGGCACCCCACTCCTTTCTGGATATAGTATCGCAGCTCGAAATCTTCAGTACAGGCGATAATATCAGTAATCCACGACGTTCCTCTAAACAGGTTGACACAAAACTGTGGGATCCCCATGTAGGCCTTTCTAGGCATCTCGCGCGCTCGTTTTATATACCATTGGAAAGAGCGTAAAATTATCTATCTGCGCCTGTGGTTTCAAGAAATTAACTATGATACTAAAGGTAGAAGGAATTAATGAAAAATTTCCGTTAAAATGGTTCAGTTTACTCTATCTTCGTCACTTTATCACGCCTTTGGTATTGTAGCTAAATTCCTGGGAACATGGGCACATATACAAAACTATATGCCCTTTCGAATGGTATATATAGGGGAAATTTTCCACTCAGTAACGGCAAAAGAGTCCTTCCTGAGACTTCCCTTGACGTACTGCGTGCTAAAGATAGGCTGAATTTGGCGTTATACGGTAGTTGGTCTCGACGCTCGTTACTGATCGAAAAGTTTCCCCTATAGAACTCGCGCGCCCAATGCCTTGAAGTAAATTTGTAGGAGGGGGAGCATAAGTTTTGTATCACTCTCTACTTGGCTGCCGTTAGTGTATTGCAAGTATGATGTAAGACGATTTTACTGAACATAGTGTGAAAAATTTTTGAACCATAATGACCACAGTCATGTACATCTACATATGAAATTAGCAATATTTCTGAGCCTGGATGTATTCGCGATCCCATTCATCAGGGTTGTTGATGTTCAGTCCATCGTCAATGTGAACGACGTCGGGTTCGCTGAAATCGCCGCCCCAGCGGAGTGCGGGATCTTGGCGAATCTAGACAACAAGTATAAGCAGTTTAATGCAGTATTTTAGCCATTAAAATTTACTTTAATCGATTTTTTCATCTAGTAAGGACCAGAAACTGTCCCACGCTTTGTAGAATAGCATGCAAGCAATCATATAATTTCGACTTACTAATAAGGTAAGGATACATATGATCGCATGCTATTGTGTTGTGTACTGTTTATTGATGGTATCGCTTTGCATTGACTACTGCAGATTGAGATATAATGACAGGACAAAAGAGCGGGACAACTGATAGAGAAGGGGACATTACGTCATTGAATCTGCTACCTTAACAAATACTATTTTGTGTGGCATTAGATGATGCAATGCCCAGCGGTTGTCACTTGCCTCTGCCTACTTCCCATCTCTAAGAGCGGATGTTGTTGCTTATTTTTTATTGGCAATCGGTAACATGATCGGGACAATCCGCACCACAATTGCAGCCTCTCATCACTCCGTCATAGCCTTAGTATGCCTAAAAGTAGCCCCAAGACAAATGCCTCCGAATCGGCCTTCCTATAGTCACAACTCAGCTTTCTAGATAGTACATCCAACCAGTTTTCATTTCACGGCGTTTCATGATGAAAGTTTTAACTGTTAGATGTTATATGAACGAATAAGATTATTCACCTTGTTGATAAATGCAGCGACCGGGGCGGGCAGCTGACCTGACAGACAGACGGAGTTGCAGAAGCCGCCGCTGTATACCACATTCATGTCAATTGCATGACCAACCTGTAAAAAAAAATGCCACAATTATATATATATGATGAGTGAATAGTTAATAAAGTATGCATTCTCTTTAACAGGCACTAATATCGGTATCGGTTCCGTACAGCCACTAGTCCATAAGAACGTAATTCAGTATCAATTGCAAATCTTTGTTGTTCAAGCGCAAATAATGCCATATTAACAGCATATCATTTAACGTTTTATTGACAATACAAGCATTGCTTAAAGTTCGTGCAAGAGCACTTTAACAGAGCAATTTTGCAAGCTTGAAGCATTGTTGTCATCATAAGACGCGCATTTGTATGGCATTCGATTAGAAATTTCGAAAATATGAATAATACGAAGCAAAGGTTGACCGAGTGTCGTTACGCTAAATCATATCAAGTTTCACAGAAAAGCTTTTCTAAGTGCTGCGCCCTGGGATGTCGTGAGAATGCCTCTTCTGACTTTTTTCTCTAACGTATGGATGCTCTACCAAAGTATTGCAACGTGAACTAAAATAAATAAAACGATACCATATGGTTAGACTTCGAAGCGGGTGGAACAACGGTGGACCCGTGAATGTTGGTGTCCTTGCGGAAGGAGGAAGTGATGTAGAGTTCAACGCCGGCCGCTGTAGCATAACTGCTGATGCGGTCGATGGTAGAGACAAAGTTTGCATTCACCTGGGCGGTTTTGCCTTGGAAATTCGACGGTTGATGATTTACAATAGGACAACCGTCCTTTACGGATGGCAGTGCATCAGAAAAAGCAACACAGGCGATGGCAAGAATGCAAAAAGCCCTCATATTGATGGTGCAACCGACCCTCTAGTCAAAGTTAAGCAAATGCCAACTAGCTCTTTAACTGCAAGCGAGGCCGAGCAAGTGTTTTAGATATGACAGAAGGCGTCATTCACACGGGAGCAGAAGTAATGACGCACAACACTAACGATGTTTGGTCGATTTTGCGCAAGTACACGCTGGTTTCTATCTGCTTCTTTAGATATAGCCTTTTTAGTCTTTGGCTTCGAAATTGTAAACATAACTTTACAAACATAATTAATCCAAGATGTCCCATAGTTAGCAATTTCTGCTCCCTGATAGCGTCCTTTCATTCTTGACTGCTGTTTTCGTTATTTCAAGGTCAAAATTAATCATTCAGGGGTCATTTACATCGTGGTGAATGGAGTACTCTTTTAGTGAGGAATGCAAGCTGCTCAGAAATTGGTACCTGTCGTTAAAGGCACGCATAGCTTGCTTTCTGAACTGAATCATACAATATGAAACTATTTAAAACTCTTGATAGACACATTAGTTACACGCAACTGACTTGTTTGCAAAGGCAGCCATATCTGAAGGGCGCCCATATGAATGCAGTACTTGATGATTGCCTTATACTATGACGCAAACGAAACAATAGTATTTTAAAGACATGCTTTACAATTTAAGCGTAAACATGGCACTTAATCGGTAATCGGTATGGCTCACTCTGGTAGCTGAAGAGATAAAAATGCTTTCAACTATGAAAAATTTCCCTGTTTCTGACCTGAAGTGATTGTCGCGCTGCTTTGCAAGAATGTTTATTTAAACTTAAATAGCGATAAATTTATTTTATTGCATCATTTTAACGATTTCAAACTTGAATTGTGCTGGTTTAGATCTTGATGGAGAATGTGGATAATAGATCTTTTATAAATTATTCACATCTATGACCAAATCACGAAACCACCGAAAGAGTTAAAATTTCTGCACTTAATCGCTTTCTTCGCCGCAGTTGGGCCGGACTGTCGTCGCCATGGTGCACTTTCCTTTATTTCCTTGTTGGCGCAATATTCCTCCCAAGATTCTTTCGCGCCTTCGTACCCGCGTACTTTACAGCAAATCATTCCACGGCTGTGTACTTCGAGTTTATACTCGACAAGACCGTCGGGTCGAACAATAGGTGCTTCAGTCGAATTGCAAATAAATCGGTCATCGTATTCGGGAATGACATTACACCGATTGGTCGCTTTTATCTGCGTTATCGTCAGGCTCCAGCAAATGAGAGTAAAAAGGATCAAACGCGACATGTTTCAATTGTAATCCAACGCTTGGCAACGTTAAGAGAAATCACGGGTGAATGCGTTCGAAGTTGCACACGCCGTATTTATATAGCCTTCATCACGTTCTGTTTGCGCGTTTGGCGTTTACACCGCTTGGGGCGATTTGTCCGCCTAACTGCTCGTCAACGCAACGGTTTTGCAGAATTGAATTGTAAACTTAAAGGCCTGATTAACTTGCACAGGGACTACACCGCATACACGTAAACAAAGTTTACATCCATTGCGAATTGAATATTGGTATTCAGATATTAGAGAGATAAAATCAAAGGTTATGTGAACAAATATATTTCACTGAAATAAAAGGATGGGTCTCCTGATGCCTTAATGGCTCACGAACTTATCATCTATGGATATGATTTTTAATGGACTTGGATTTGAAGTTAATAAATGAGCAACCGTCTGAACCAAAAAATCGTCAAAAGAGTTTGTAATACGCGCGTCTGCAATTCGGCCATTTAAGGGTTGAAAGTGCAGCTCATATTCTCATCACATTTTGTGCTTAAAATGCGCGAATGTGAAGCCAAATTTTCGTCAAATTGCATGAAGCAAATACTATTTCAAGCTCCGCTTTGCATTAATGTGTTCAAAGGGCGTAGCCCTGATGTCATCGTTTGGTTCCTGTTTATGTGCGCATTGTTAAAGGAGGCATATCGCAAACTACACGTTGGTGTCAGGTTGAACGCCGTTGTAAACAAAACGGAGACGAAATGATTATTTTCTATTCACAGGCGACAGTGGGGTAATGCGGCGTACATACCTGAATGTGCATTAGAAGTATTAATCTATAAACTTATTTGATATCCCCTACCCCCTAGAAATATAAGAATTGAAATAATGATTTTGTCGATTCCCATTCCAATTCCTACATTGAAATTAAGCCCTACAGCTGAAACAATTGATTTTTTATGAAAAGGAGACACTGACAATTTTCAGTGAGAAACGGCCGTAATCCTTGGTTGGCTAATTTTCGTCCATTTCGTTGATAATATTACGCTTTCGATAGCAATTTGCACTACTTTCCCTTAAACATAAAATTAATGCAATCATTTACGAGCTGTTCTCGGAACCGCAAATCCTCAAATTCTTGTAAAAGCCATTCCCAAATATTGTAGCTTTTTCCCCGTATCAGGGAAAGATATTGACGCAGTTAACAATTACAGCAATTTACGGCTTCACACAGCTGACTTTTCATGTGTTTAACTGTCTGTCACGACTAAAGAGGAATTACGATGTACTACAATCGTGTCAACGGTTCAAAATGATTGTTAAAGGAAGTGCTCGATGCTCATTATTAAGTGACGATCTGCAAAGATTGCTTTGATAAATGCACTCCTAATCGTATAGTTTGAAGCTGTGCCACAGCAATTTTTGCAATTTTTCTTGCTTTATGTCGAACAGCGAATAAGCCGAACATTACAGAATCAGGACTAATTACTATTTTCGACAGCGTTTCAGGATATCGTGAATATACTCAAGACAATCAACATATGAAGAAAATAGTGCCACGAAGTAATCATCCAAAGGCATAATTCAAAAAGACGTCCAAAGGCTACTTTGACAATGAGCGACTCTCACGAAACTTTTATTCAGTAAAAGCGCACTTGAATTTCTGTGTAATATGTTTTGTCCAGAATAGCGTCGACCGAATATTTCGCCGAGTTCAACCCGTCTTGTTTCCAAACTTTTGAAACTTCCTTCACCTTTTTGAGGCGCTCATTATAATTGCTTTTATCGCGACTGTGGTCGAAAACCAAATACCGCCCTTCGGCGAGCGGAATACGCGAGATACGCTGGCCACTCGCCAAAACTCTGAAACGGACGTTTCAAAAAATGCCATTAACTGCATTTTAAGCTATTAAGTAGGGGGATTGCGCCGGGAAAAGATAAACTCTGCACAAAAAGTTTGGTGAAAGAAAAATCTTTGGGTATACCGGCTGCCGTTGAGATACCGCAAAGTAATTTTTTTAGTATAAGAATATCACAAATTAGCTAATTGGAGGAAAAAGTGAAGTATGTCTTTGAAGTTCCTATAGCTAGGAAATGACAGAAATTATTCAAAAGTGACGTCATCTCCAGAGTCATAGATTCTTCCCATTACTTCTGTTAGGAACTGAGTCCCGAATATGGCTTGAAGGGCTACCGTTCGCGGAATTCGTCGTCCTCGGCGCCCCAGCCCCAAAAACCATTGGAGAATCCGTTCGCTCGTCGAAATTGCGATGCCGTCGCCGCTACGACCCCGCCGAAATAACCTTCGTATCCCATTCTAAAAGAGTAGTGTAATATTTGAACGCTTAACTTTTCAAAAATAATACAGAAAAGAATTAGGGAAAGAGATAAATCAGATATTTACTATAAATTCGAAAGTTATAGTCTTGTTAAAAATAGAAATATCCTGTCTTTACGGTAAGAACATTTTCACATATCGGTCTGTCTCCGTTTTTCTGATCAAATTGTCTAACTACTGAGTTTATTAATGCGTTGGAATTATGTTATTATCTTTGCCCAACTGTTTGAAAACATTTCAAAAATTAGCAAATAAGTTATCTTATATAAATCTTACGTAAATTCTCTTGTACTTCTAGCGCTCGCGTAGTGAATAACACTGTTAGGTGAACAGCAGTACGTAAGAATTCCACTTTCTGGAATAGTATCCACATCGTGAAAAAAGTAGCAGTCATTTGGGTTGTACATCTTTGATGCTTCCAAAAAACCTGCGTTGATTAATCCACCACGGTTAAATTTTTGGTTGTCAACCTAAAAGTACAGAGGTTTGAATTTAAAATTGCTTACTACAATTTATCGTTAAAAGCTATTCTGGTAAGCACAATTTATATGCTAATTATTATGCCAAAGCAATTGTAAAAGTTGCACAAATGCACATCTCTTTCCAGCATTATATTTTTAAGCGTCCTTTTAGATATTGCTTCCTAAACCGCTACTACTTGACGTTAAAGTTTTACGTAAAACCTCCTAGCCGAAAGTGTTACAGGTTTTATTGAGTAATCTTCCGCATCACAAGATCACAAATAATTGATTTAAGTGCTTTTCAAAACCCGAGAAAAATATAACTCTTGCAGAATGATTCACTACGAATAATTTCAAATTTAGTACTTAATTATAAGAATCGAAATCGCGCTAAGGACATTTTCTTGCACTTATTATGAAGTGCATATTTAACTATTTTAAATGAAAGCTGTTTCAAAGATGTTTCAGAACTTGTTTGATGACAAATATTCTGTAAGAAATTTTCTGCAACTGTAGAAACTTGTGCATGTTGAGCAGGAAGACGGAGAGATGCTGTTTTCGTCTTCGATAAGGTATAATTAGCGAGATATTTATTCCATTTCCGGGTTCTTTAGCCGTCCACGATCCGGCAGATAAAGATGAGCTAATGTCTTTGAAATTTCTTTTCGCTTCAACGTAATTCAAATTGGCCTTGAAAGAAGTTTTTGCGTTGAGACACGCATTATTTGGTGGTAGTGCTGCTGCCGCGCGATCATCAGCCTGCGTAATGATATTAATGTCAGACGGTATTTCTAATTGCGCCTCAAGGTAGCAAGATGAAAACTGTAGAAGTAGAGCAAAAATTTAAGGAAAAAATCTACTCAAACTTTATGAATGTTACGCCCGACTCATCGTCTTACAAAAAAACCACCCTGTAAGTAATTTTAAAACCTCAGAAATACTAAGTTTAAGTATTTCGATAAATATTTGACCAAATGGCTTGATATAAATAGCGCAGTTAGGCACACTGTTAGACCTTGATCATCGAATCGTGTGTAGCATTCTGCACTTGAAGTTCATCTTTGGAAGGTTGCTGTAATATAACCTGCTGTAAAAGAGCAGTGTGTGAAACCACAAGTGGGAGAGATGCCGAAGATTTGTTCCCTCTAAGGAACACTGCAGAGTTCAATTCAAAGTCATTTCTTGACTGTGATATCGAATCTGGAATAAAAGTTAAAATTTCGTTATCATATGACATATGAAATAAATTTGAGCTTTTAAGCAATCGCACGCACGAATTTATTCATATCATGTGAAAATGTATTAAAATGCAAAAGGATATTTGCTCAATGAAGAATTATGCGTGTAATTTAAACGTTCAGTTCTTTAGTAGACCATGCGTAAATTAATATCAGCTTAAAAAACGAAGAACGCCAATTCAACTTCGTAAATAATTTAAAAAGTGTCATCCCGAAAATTTTACCGTAGCTAATATCTGAGTTTAACGGAGCACAACTGTACCCCTCTCCGAAAGTCTCGAAGTATGTTCCTTATATCTTTCATACATTCTCACTTGCGCTTAAAAAAAGTAAGTGGAAAAAATTAACTTGCCGCTTTCATTGATTTCAGTTTTCCAGTTAATAGCTTTCTGTGGTAAAATTGCCGATTGTCGCCATGAAATTAGGTACGACAAAAAGATATAAAGAAGAAGCAAGGAAAAAATTAAATTACACGAAGAAGTAAAATTTCGACCGCTGATCATTGCGCGAATAGCTCCTGGGATACAAACATGTGAAAGCCAACCCATCCCACAACTCCGTCCGACGGGCTACTATTGATTTTTATTACTAGCAACCGGCATCCTTTCATGGATACGGTAGCTAGGTGAGTAGGAACCGCACGGTCCACTTGATAGACAATTTGTGCCGCGAGGTAGCTTTCCTTTGATGTAATAAATCGAAATGAACGCCGGCATTTAGGTGATTTTTCAGCCTTTGCTGAATAACAATGAATTGAAATAGTAAAAGATTTCTCTTGCGGGAAGAAAGTGCTACTTTACTGAATGTGTGATAAAATAGTCCCCAGAAGTGAGATATAGCTTATAGTGGCAGCAGAAGCACGTACTCCAAAACCCACAGATGCCGACAGACCCTTCTCATCTC
The DNA here is from genome assembly GCA_002796945.1 of Plectus sambesii. Taxonomy (NCBI): domain Eukaryota; kingdom Metazoa; phylum Nematoda; class Chromadorea; order Plectida; family Plectidae; genus Plectus; species Plectus sambesii. The sequence continues at coordinate 28,499 of NIUQ01001565.1, forward strand.
TTAAAACTTTCTTCCCATGTCGGTACTAGTGGTGATGGGAAGTAACGGTTGACTTTGTACATGGTAATGGGGGTATGTGATTTTTCAGTTCATGAAAATGCAAAACTGCCGAACTTTTTCTAACGAGCTCTAGATAGAAGCTGGTAGCAAACTAATACTATCTCCAAATCAGTGAGGTTTGGGACTTAAGACCCGCTTTTTCTAAGCACCGAGTCTTTTGTTCAGAGCCTTGGCACAATGGGCAAAAAGTTTTCGGATTTTGTTGAAATTTGGCATGCTAGGGTGCTTTAGGGCGAAACTTCCGAAAATGATGTCGGATTTTTTCACAAAAGTTTTCGCTTCGAGATAAGGCGGGAAATTTAAATTTGCCTGCTGAAAACGCAGAACTTGTCGAAATCATTATTTTTATATATCAATCGATTGGAAATGATGAGAAAAATCTGAATTTTGTTTCAAATTGAAAATTGGTGCAGAACCTGAAAAGTTACGCAAGAGAGAAAAGTCGAGTTTTCAAACTTTTTCGTTTTTTGAATTTTTCGGTCAAAACTTGTTCACTACACGAGAAGTTGCTGTACCCTGGGATTGTAGCCCTGAAGCTGGGCTATCCAACGGTATCATGAAAATGGGCAAACTCGCGCATACAGAGGACGCAAATTGAGCCCGAACGTGATGAGTGCCAAATTTACCGAAAAAATGGGTACGAGGAATTGTGGCAGAACGTGACTAAAATCAATGTTTCTATATATCGATCGATTGGAAATGATGAGACGAATCTAGATGCGTTTTTAATTTGAAAATCGGTGCAGAAT
>NIUQ01001566.1:0-29022 GCA_002796945.1 Plectus sambesii
AGTGATTGGCTGAGGGCCGCCGTATTACTGTCTTGGAATAATATGGAGTCCCGCTTTGTTTGTAAAAATTGATAGAGCGAATAAATGAAATGAAATGAATGAACTGGTCTGTGACAGTGACGTTTGTAAATCATATTACATTGTACTTAAAAGACGTTCAGCAAAACAATAACATCAACTATTTGGAGATATCGCTTTAATCATCTGCTAATATATCGTTAATGTCATTCATGAACTGTTCTATATCTGGAACGCATATATCTTCACATTCAAGTTTGTTTAAAGAATCGAAACTGAGAAATAGTCTTTCTTCATTACAGCTCTGAGTGACCGATCGGGATGAAAGCCTGCTTTCAATGACTTCGTTTTCTTCGTAAACATTGCTTACTGGTTTCTTTTTGCAGCGCTTTTCGTGACGGTATTTTCTCGTACTATTAGCAATTTTTTTCTTGCAGTATTGGCATTCATATTTCACTGAATCAGTGTGCCGATATATGAAATGACAGTTCATGTCATATGCCTGACTGAAGGTTTTCTCGCATGCTGGGCATTTAAACGCCTTTAGATGAATGTTTCGATGCTCTGAAACGGTATCTTATCAGTTTACATAATCAGTACTGCTACTTACTAATGGGTGGCTTTGCTAATTTTAAAAAAATTGCTATTTCTAAGTTCTCGAAGAGTTCCCATTAATTATTAATAATACGTATTTCGAATTCATATTACTTGTGTCCTTGCATCTGAACTAATAATAGTAAATGAAAAGCTTTTACGCTGAATTAACTTTTAAATTTTAGCTGTTCATATTCGAACCAGACTGCGAAATGGACACGATGAGCAATCAGAAATTAACCCTTAATGTTTTTTGATATCTTTACAGTCGGTGAATTAATAAATGTTCCACTGCTGCTTCATTCGCGATTCAGATTTCACTTTAGATATAGAAATGAAGCATGACATGTAGCTGACATATGTTACTTTTAAAAGTTCTAAAAGTGCAATCCTTAGGTTAAACATCTGGTGTATAAACGAGACATTTGGATGCAACTTTTATTGAAACAAATATAATATTCAACTAAGTAGAATTTTAATAGTCTCGTAAACTGACGCTGAATGCTGAATTATGTGGATGTAATGTTAATAAATATTCTTGAGTAATAAATTGTGAATGGAAATTTTGTTTTGATTGAAAGTATGAAATATTGCCCGATCGATAAACAGAGAAAGATAACGCGAGACACTCTGAGAGCAGCTGTGGCCATATCATCCTCTTATTTAGCTGCCAAGATCAAGGTCAGAGGAGATTACTACGAATTATCGTTTTTCTCATAACCACTTACATAAGCATTAATTTTGTTTTTTTGTGCTCGCCATATTTTCACTATTTCTGAGATATTATTTTGGAAGAGGAATTTATATTTCATGGAAATATTTAATAGAAGGTGCAGAGCAATGAATTCTTACTGTGAAGTGACGTCGATGTTTTGAAGCTCTTTTTGCAAGTATCACAACGAAACTGCATTCCTGCGTGCGTTGCACTGTGCTCTTGACACTTGGCCATGGTAGTGTATTCTTTGCCACATATTTTGCAACCAAAAGTTTCTCTCTCAAGTTTTTGAAGTTTGCTTTGGTTGTTTGAAGGTCTAATTTCACATACCAGTCGATGTTTTGCCAGTGCCTTCTCCGTTCCGAACGTTTTTATGCAAACTGGGCACTCCCATGTACGTTCATGAATAATCGTTATGTGATTCTAAATTTTAATGAAGCCATTACTTTGATTTCTGTATGGTAAATAGTACAGTATGGGCCAAAAAACTCAAAGTTGATTCGTATTTTGTATAAAATGAAAATTAGGCTAAACTGACAACATTATTGGATAGCCCGTGGCCTAAACTTTCGATTGGTGTCGTTATTTTTTGAATTCGCCCACTAGGGGGCTCGGGGTACCCATAAAAACATTAAAATTAGCGTGCTTCATAGTTGTTTCGAAAAACGGTCACAATTTTACACCCAGTCAACGCCAAGAGCTGCTCTCTAGCTCATTTTACTCAACGTACACTCTTCTACAATATACCAAAAATCCATTTCCGTCGCTCAGATACTGTAGGAGCTAGAGTACACCGAAGTAGGCCAAAAAGGTATCTTTTCGAACCGCGTGAAAAATAGTTATTCTTTTTTCCTTTGCTTTCCAATGCTTTTTAAATTACTTTTAGCAATTTAAACCTTGCTTAATAATTTCATTATCAAGAAAATTACTTATTCGTCCAGTTTGCGGACTATTATTGCGCAAAAACTATTTACTTACTACGGTAACACGCTGTGCGGTTTAAGACAAACACTCAAATTTAAACACGCTTTTAAGATTACTGCCGAATTGTTGATGAAAAAGTAGTGGATGCGATTGTTACAAATTTGAAGTATAAGATTTTCTGAATTACCACCAGTAACAGAAGTCCTACACTAAACAGTCTTGCCTCAAGCGGTATTTCATCAATGACTGCTAAGCAGATAAGACGACGACATTAAGCGATGATAAACAAAGGAGGAGCCTGAAATTGAGCCAATTGTGCACAATAAACATATCTGCTGACATTGCATTTTAATCCTGGATGAAATCTGTTTAGTTTCAAGCTTTCTGAAGCTACTCAATCGCTCAATAGGGCAATAATCTTAAAGTCGCGTTTAAATTTGAGTGTTTGTCTCAAGCCGGGTATCACTATACCGTAGTAAGTAAAGGGTAATTGCACGCAAATCGATTGTTATCATATCACAGCAAAGGGTAATTGCGCACTAATCGACCGCAAATTGGACGAATATGTTCTTGATAGAGAAAACATTAAGCAGGGTTTAAAATGCTGAAAGCAAAAAGAATGAGCATTAAAAGGCAAAGGAAAAGGGATTTACGATTTTTTACCCAGTTTGAAAAGGGTACTTTTGGCCAACTTTGGTGTACTCTAGCTCCTACAGTATCTGAGCGACGGAAGTAGGACTTTTGGTACGTTGTAGAGGAGTGTACGCTGAGTAAAATGAGCTATAGCACAGCTCGTAATTTTACTTGAATGTCAAATGGCGACCGCTTTTCCAGACGGCTCTCCCGCACGCTAATTTTGGTGTTTTTTGGGATTCCCAGGGCCGCCTAAGAGGCGGATCCAAAAAATAACTGCATCAATCGAAAGTTTAGGCCACGGGCTATCTAAAGGTGTACTCGGCTTAGCCTAATTCTTATTTTACGCAAAACGGCAGTCAAAAATAAGTTTTATTGGGCCACCTTGTAAATCGATAATTCCTTATGGGTGTCGTCCTTCTGCCGTAGTTTCTGTATGCAACTTCATTTCAAACTGGATCATGAGGCAAATCGAATAATTTCGAACAATTATGATATGAAAAAATGTGATCGGCGATAGGAGATGGAGAGCCGCAACCGACTCTTTTAAACTAATGGCTGGTAGGAATCATCAATCAACTTACCCTCAAATAAGAAGGCGATGAGTATGATTTGTTGCAATGTTCGCAACAGTAACTACTCTCTTCAGTCTTGTCAGATAAGCCATCCTCATTGATCTTTTCAACCATTTCCATTCCAAATTCCTCAGAATATTTGAAACTGATACATTTGCTAAGCGCAGATGATCGTCCGCTATTGACTGGGATATTTGATAGTGACATGATTTCTAGAAATAAATTATTTTTCAGTTTTATGTACAGTTTATTTAAAGATCTACAACAGTATATTTTGCATATTCTTAACTTCGAATCTTCACTAGTCCATTCCAATGTAATTTGTAAATTTGCACAGGTCCCGAATGCTACTAAGCAAAAATTGCACATTCCTTTGTTAACCTCCATACTGTTCAAGATCTTGCAAAAAATTGCTTATAAATTGTGGTAGAGAATACTTACAAATTACTTATTTTTCAAATTTTAATGGTATACAGAGGTTTACAGGACCCTTAATACACCTCCCGTCATCCCAATACGCCGCTTTTGCATTTCATTTCGTAACCCTAGCATTCTACTTCGCTACTCTTGCACTCAATTTCATTTCTTTTGCAATCAATTCGTCAGCCTTGCATTCTGCATCGGCACACAGAAATTTTCGTATGAATAGACTCGTCATTTCTAGCTGATAATGTTCAATCAGTTAATTTTTTGTAATATGCGTGAAAACGTCTGACATATGCAGGGTGGCCAAAGAGTCACTTTCAGAGTTTGATCAATTCGTGCTCAGCACTGCGGGAATCATTGCGAGAGCGGATCTGTTAAAAGATAGCCCTACTTCTAAATTAGATTTTCTTTGTTTAATCTTTGAATTTGATTCATTTTCCGTCATTTTACACCAAATTTTAAAGAAATGAGTAATTTTGTCAACTGGTCTATTTGTTTTTGAATAACTTGGCCCACAATTGATCAACTCAGCTGAAACTTGACAGACACAATCTGGAAATATTGGAGCGTTGTTTGGAAAAAGAATTACTTAATGCGGCCATAAAATTGTGATGATATTATCAACCAAACCTAAGCTCTCATTTATAAGCCCCTAAACTTACCTTCAGACGTCGCAGGCAATCTGCTTTCTAACGAATGCTTATGTTTTTTTAATTATATCTTCACAATTTTATGGTCGAATTCAGTAATTCTGTTTTCAAACAAAATGTTCATCTCTCTATATTATTTTTGCTCAGTTTCAGCTCAGTCGAAAAACCTGGACCAAGTTATTCTTAAAATTAATCGAATCATTCCTTTTTAGTTATACTGAAGGTGCAAAATCTCATTTATTTAAAATTTGCTATAAAATGGCGAAAAATGAATTATTTTTAAAGATTTAAAAAAGGAAGTCATAGTTAGGAGTGGGCTATCTTTTTACAACATCCGCTCTCGAAATGCTGCCCGCAGTGCTGAGCACGAATCGATCAAACCTTGAAAGTGACTTTTTGCCCACCTTGTATTATGCTGCCAAAATCGGACATAAAGAACATGAACTTCGATACTTGCGCAGTATCGTTCTTATAAAAAAGTAAAGTCTTACATTTGCTTCTTCGTCGTAATCCTCTCTTCTTTGCCAATTCCAGTAAATGCCAGACAGAAAAATGTGCTCTGAACAAGATTATCATTCTTGTTCGATATAAATACTGCATTTATTCCTTGCTTATTCAGCGAACTGCCAACAAGTCACTCCATTCGTATTTAATGCAAAGAGTAGATCCTTAGATCGCTCACTTTTCTTCGAATAGCTTGCTTGGTGAAGGACAACGCGCTGTTAAAGCGAAGAATTAGTTATCAGGGCAGAAGATCATACTCTCCACCGCCCAACACATTACGTCAAGAACCGGTTACGCAAAGTCTTAAAACTAACGAAGAAATGAAATTTGCAGTTTCTTTAGTACTCACATTACTGTCCAGAGGGGTGCGTGAAACAGAGAGGAGAATGCGGTCCCCCGGCCCCCTAACTCCTTGGCTTGCATCCCAGGCCCTGACCATTGCCCGCGTTTGCCCCTATCCCATGTTTCAAAGACGCTCCGCGCTTTCCCTGAAAACTTAAAATTCTGGCATTATGCAAAGTTCTACCGTGGCATCGATGCATCATCGTTAAGTTTCCTGTCGAATTTGAGGTTCTTCCACAATACCGCCAATGCACAAAACACTAACCGGTAGATGCTGAATGCTCGTTTTACACCTTCAATGACACCAGTCATGAAAGGTTAACATAGTGACCCTGTCTTAATTTAGACGCTAGTGCTGGTTCAATATATTTCTTCTCAAAGTTATTTAACCCCAAAAGAAATTAGTACTAATAGTTTTCTAACTAGAATATTTCGAATATATAATAAAGTGGGTCAAATCGTACCACTCTCTTCAAATATGAATCGCATCAATCATTTAAGAGATCAACTATGTTTGGTATCTTGGTAGAATGCAATGCATTTAATTAGAGTAAAATCTGAAGTGTCTCCACATCCATCATTATTTAAAAGGAGTCTTTGAGCATTAAAATATGTCTTTGTGCAATGTCTCATGGAATAGTTGCATCACATGCAACGGTTCTGAAGAATATCGCAAAACCGGTTTTGCATTTAATGAGCTCGGTTGCTATATAAAGATCAATCGTCCTGACACACTATTTGAGAACGTGAAGGAATGCACGTAGTAAACTGCATAGATGCCTCGGTCCACTCGACCATGGAATGAATTACTCGACGCACCAAGCATTTTTCCCACTCAGTGCACTGTACGAGACCAGGACCAACCTGTTTTTTCGTGGATCGACTATTGGATCGGATTGAGTAGCTTGGACCTAGCATAAATCGATCCAGTCTTGAGCTGCACTACAAAATGGACATCAAAAGCTATCGCATCCTATTTCAGGTTCAAAATTTATATTGCACCACTCGCGCCATTCACTTAATAGTGCCCTAAAAAGGCAGTTGCTGAATGTCGACTATTCAGTTTCATTTTGTCGCCTGCGCAAAGTTAGGTAGAAGCTTTACTCACAGACATTACAAGTTAAAGGAAATAGCCAATTCCTTGAATTTCGTCATCTGAGCTCTGGGATAACATATTTTCACTGTAACCTACTCAGTCGGTCGCTGTCAAATGTTTACTTGAAGTTTTACTCAAAGCCTTATTTAATTCAACGAACTAGCTTAACCGTCGAATTTGACTACCAGGGCTTTCCTAAAACGCATTTGAACGGAGAGGTTCTTATTTTCTCGCAATGTAAAGTCAGGTACCACTTTTACTCAGAGGCATTTACAGTTCAGCGACCTGGGGCCAATTTCATAAAACTATTGAACTGTTGAGAATTGAGAATTGAGGAATTGAGGCAAACAGCCATTGGTTGAAATTCAAAATTATCCAATCGGCGTGCGCCTCAATTCCTCAATTCTCAATTCTCAACAGCTCAATAGTTTTATGAAATTGGCCCCTGGGTTCTTCATTGAGCTGCGCTTTAAAAGCGCATACGTTTTGAAATATCAAATACATTTACTCATTTTCTCGTCGTGAAAAGTCGGGTAGAAGTTTTACTCATAGGCATTTTTAGTTCACCGAATTAGCTTGTTCCTCGTACTTCGCTCCCTGCGCTTTTCTTAAACGCTTTTGCACAGAGATGCACGCATTCTATTGCTGAACAAAGTCAGGCAGAATTTTTACTCATAGGCATTTTTAGTTCAGCGAACTGACTTATTCTTTGAATTGCGCTACCTGCGCTTTACTCAAACGCAATTGCACAGAGATACATGCATTTTCTCGCCATGCGAAGTTGGGTAGAAGTTTTACTCATAGGCATTTTTAGTTCAGTGAACTGGCTACTTCGTTGAACTGCGCTACCTGCGCTTTCCATAAACGTATTATCTCACCGATGCATTGATTTGCTCGCTGTGCAAAGTCAGGTTAAAGTTTTACTCATAGGCATTTTTAGTTCAGTGAACTGGTTTATTCTTTGAATTGCGCTACCTGCGCTTTCCTTAAACGCATTTGCACAGAGATGCACGCATTTTCTCGCCATGCACATTCAGGTAAAAGTTTTACTCATAGGCATTTTTAGTTTAGCGAACTAGCTTGTTCGTCGTACTTCGTTACCTGCCCTTTCCTTAAACGCATTATCTCACCGATGCATTGATTTGCTCGCTGTGCAAAGTCAGGAAGAAGTTTTACTCATAGGCATTTTTAGTTCAGTGAACTGGCTACTTCGTTGAACTGCGCTACCTGCGCTTTCCATAAACGTATTATCTCACCGATGCATTGATTTGCTCGCTGTGCAAAGTCAGGAAGAAGTTTTACTCATAGGCATTTTTAGTTCACCGAACTAGCTTATTCTTTGAATTTCGCTACCTGCGCTTTCCTTAAACGCATTTGCACATAGATGCACGCATTTTCTCGACGTGCGAAGTCGGGTAGAAGTTTTACTCATAGGCATTTTTAGTTCACGGAACTGGCTTGTTCGTTGAACTGCGCTACCTGCGCTTTCCTTAAACCCATTTTTACAGAAATTCACTATTTTTTTTTGTCGGGCAGTAGGGGACGGTAGCTATGCTTTCGATCTACTTAGAGAACGGAACATCTTCTAGCTATTTTCTTTGTAGTTGATTAACGACGTCGACGGTATCAACAAGATCTCCCAAGCTCAGTCTCGTCGATTGGACCGTGAACTTGATGAATCAGGCACTGCTGAGATATTTTGTTAGACTACGCGTAGCGCAAGTGTTCGTTTCTTTGTTCGCTTTGTTCTTTGTTTCAAGTGTTCGCTAGACTATCAATCTTGTTGATGGATGCGTTTGTTATTTTTGTGCGCTAGTAATATCCATTACGCATAGTGTATAGAAGTTTTTGCCGCTCTGAAGTGAGCGCAGTGGATGAAAGTGGTTGTTTAGTGGTACGCTGATAATAAACCCTTCTATGAACCCTTCGCCTCACACCTATCTACGAACGTCGTCACACTAGAGCCCAACAGGCGAGTTGGTGACCCCGATGTGATCCTTTGAAGACGACGTGAAACGAACGACAACCTACGTTACGTACGACATCGCTGCCATCATAAGTATTTACGATTTTACTTTACACAAGAACAAAGAGAGAGTTCTTGTGCGTGCGAGAGTACCAGAGGCGATAGGGGTTAGCGGACGAAAGAGGTTCGTATAAGAGTTGTTATAAACCAAGAAGTGTAAGGGTTAGAGAGGTCAGCACAGGAGAAAGGTGTTGAATATTGAACGGAGAAAAAGGAGTCAGAGTTTAATTGAAAAGCGAGTGAATTAGGTTTGTCCGTGAGTACTGGATTGAGATGGTAAACCGCTGATGTTGAGTGCTGAGAAAAGTAAAGTGTTGCTTACAGAAAGCAAATTGTTTAAAAGAAAAAGTTGCGTAAAGAGCGCATGAGTTTGCCAGACGAGTTATTTCAAACGCCGAGAGCGCCGCGTGATATTGAGTCCGAGAGAGACAGTGAAGAGACGCCTACAGTACCCCTTGATCCCAGAGCACAGAGACGTGCTACTCAAGAAAAGGTTGTTGAGAAAAAGAGAGTTAATTCGGAATCGTTCACAGAAGCCCAAGAGGAAGCTAGAGTCATGAGTGAAAGAGCTGAGTTAATTGCGGAACTGCAGGGTCAGGTGAAAACCCTTAAAGAGTCGTTGAGTAATCAGACAACGGTGCTGGAAGAGTTGTCGCATGGAAGAAATGCGACCGCATTCAGTAAAGTGGAAACATTTGACGTTATGTCAGGCGAATCCTGGACCGACTTTATTGAGAAATGGGAGCTTTTAGCAACGGCAAAAGCATTGAGTCCCGAGAAGAGATTGTTGAATTTGCCCCTGCATTTGTCAGGCGTGGCGTTTGATCTATTTCGCGCATTGGCGCCCAATCAGAAGGATACATGTGAAAATTTGAAGAAAGCGTTGACTAATGCATTTTCTACTGAGACGCAAGTTCAGGATGTAACGCGCGAGTTGCATCAAATTCGCCAAGGGAGGGCTGAGTCTGTGAATGAATTTGCGGCTAGGCTCCGCACACTGAGTCGTTTGAGCGCTTTTAAGGGGCTAGAGCCAGAAGCGCAGAATTGTATCCTGAAGGAGTTGTTCTGTGAGAAGCTCCGAGATCAGATTCGGCTGTTGATGTCGCTAGCGGGAACCCCGCCGAAAACTTTTGAGGAAGCCATAGCGGCCGCGAGACGTTTTGAGAGTAGTGATGGCGTGTTAGGGCCACTACTGAAGTCCGGAATAGCTGGCGAAAAGAGGCCAGGGAAAATAAATTCGCAGATATATGCGACTGAGACAGGGGTGCGGCGAGCGCCGTCACCGAATCGAAATTATGCGACCAGAAACGATACTAGGAAACCAACGGTGCAAGGTACAGGGGCGAGATATAACAGGTGGCCACCTCATTTATCATCATCGAACCCCTACGCCAACCCATCGTCTGGATTCAATAGTTCTCGTAATGCTGGGTCGCAGCCGTTGTCGCAATTTGGGCGAACAATGAACGGCGGGAAGCGTTGCTTTAATTGCAACCAAGAAGGGCATTTATTTCGAGAGTGCCGATCGTCGCGTGGTAACGGACAAAATGGTCCGCGAAATCAGTACCGTAATCAGGGCGGTAATTTTGAAAGTGAGGTGCCACAGTGGCAGAGTGAGAGTCAAAATGACTTTGATCAATGGAATGGGCAAGAGGTCCATTCGTTTTCTTTGCAAAATGAGGAATATAGGCAAGGAGAGATGCAAGAGAGATGCAGGCAGAATGACCTAAATCTTGCCGAGCAGATGACTCGTTTGGAGAAGAAACGTTCATTACTAGACGCTAGAAATAGTGTGACTGAAGCGTGTGATTATGATTATCCGCAAATAATGGAGTTTACTCTTGAAGGAGAACTCTTGAGCGAATCATAATTGATAAAGAGGCTGGAGATATCTACTAAAGGGATACTCTAATGTATTATAAAGGAAAGCTGTATTTCCATGTGCCTGGTACAAATGATGTGACAGATAGTTCTCCTACTATCCCATCCTATATATTAAGCCAGCACCGTCTGCGTGTCTGTGTGCGTGTGGACACCCCACGGTTCGGGTAGACCGGACCTTTTGTGATCCCCGGTCGGACCATGGTCAGGTACCGTAAGGGTACCCCACCCCACACCCCCACTTTCGGCTGGGCCCATTATACGGTATTAACGCTACATACAAAAACGTGTCGAAATTCACATTTTCGCCCTTTTCCTCTCTATCCAAACTCATGTCAGCCCCATTCGTACCAGGGTTGCAAACAGTAATGGTACCCCACTCCACCCACCCCACCTCCGGTTGGGTCCATCATTCGGTATTAACGTTATAACCATAAAAATGTCATCGCAGCGCCCTCTCGCGGCGAACATTGGAAACTACCGCGAGCGCATTTCTTTCCATTCGTCAACAGGACATTCACGGATTATTGTTAACGCATCGCCTGTCAATCACATATCGCCTTAATGTATGGGGTAAGAACTCGAGCGAAGAGCGCGGCGCTCTATGCGAGAGTTCTTTTGTCCTAAACACTAAGCGACGTCCATCAGAGTGTGTATGTGAACACCTCACTGTTCGGGCTGGATCTTTAGCAATCCCCGTTCAAACCATGATTGTGTATGCCAAAGGTATTGCACCCGATCCATGTCACTCCCGTCCCCCTTTTATTATTTACAGATCTAGTGCGAAAACGTTGAATTCGAAATGGCTTAATATGGCTTTTGAAGCCAATCTCTCTTTAATCAAGAGCCATATGAAAAAAATTAGTGGTTTCATTCAAGCAGTATCCTCAAAAGCCTTCTCTTTTGAAATTTTACAAAGGAGAAACTTCTATTTCCTTGAAAACAGTGTATGTTCGAAACCCGTCGCGAATGTGTTTCAATGCGATTGGGGGTAGATAAAAACAGCGCGTGCGACAACTGACAAAACGCGGTTTTGGACCGGCGCCATCAATCAATAGATATTGTCACGAGCGATCAGAGAACATTCTAGATTCTTCAAGAACTATCCCAAGGTAAATGCGAAATTAATGATTGTGCGAAGTCGTTTTTTTAAAAATTCCACTGGACTGTCTTTCGATGAATAAAGTGCGCAAATCCTTTTACATTTATAAATATAAAAGACCAGCGGTACCAGACTATAAGAACCCAAAGGCAGCTTGCGAATTCCGTGCCGCTGAGCGGTACGGGTGACACAGTCTAGGAGGGTAGCATGCGAAAACTCAAGCGGATAGCGCGGCGCGTTAGCGCAGCGCTCTCCGCTAGTTCCCTTTAAAATGGGAAGAGTCATGTGCGCAAAGAGGCGTTGCTTCACAATTGTAAGTGCTCTTCATATCAGTGTCGCGTTACTTCTACCGCGTTAGTTAAAACAGCGACGACTGCAAATCGCAACGTTTCACTCTCCGACAGCGATACAGAGGAGATTATTACAGTCGTAGCTTTTTTAATTGGTTGCTCTACCCTGCAATTATTTAATCTCGCGGAATGATGGACAAAATGAAACAGAAGGCAATCGAGCATCATAATGCCGCGCTGATGGATAGCATGAATCCTCTGGTGGTTATGGATAACTTGTGTGCTTGTCTTCTATCGGTGGTGGAGAAAGAATTCATAAATGCACTACATTTATTATCTATTTTTTGTTTCTAATTTCATATACAGCATTTTAGGAATCAAATTTAACACGTCGAGATAGAAACCGCGAACTGCTCTCAATTCTCTTCAGGAAGCGAGAAGAACTTGAGCCATTTGAATGTTTCGTTGAGGCCCTGAACAAAACTGACGCAAGTCACGAAGTTATGGCCAAAGCCATACTCAAAACATACGTATGTCTTCTGCTTGCTCGCTCAAAGCGTTAAAAATCTTAACCACTTTGAAGCCAGTCAATAGACCTGACGGCAGGAAAACGGGGGTGGACACTCTGAATAAGCACTAGGAGTGGTATTGAATGATGGACGCTTGCCAACGTCCCTAAATTTGATAAATTTTTTCAACTTTCTTTATGATTTTATGGGTGGAATGTTTTTTAAAAAAAAGAAGCGGTACATGTGTTTCAAAAAGATATTGTTAACGCAACCGCTTGTGTCACCACGGCTGTGCAGCCGTCCGTTTTGTGTTTGCTTGCGTATATCAAGTTGTTCAACAATAAAATGAAAACATAAAAGCATAAGTAATATAGCGTTGGATTCCTAACGGAGCGATCTATTATTCTATGCTGGCAAATTTTGAACCGAAGCTTACGTCGAAAAGCAAAAAGATAAAATAGGGAGCTCCATAGAAAACGTATTTGATGGACTACTTGGCAACAAAGTAACATAAAAATACAACGAATATATCACAATAAAGAGCATAATAAGCTGCATTAACCTATGCTGTCAGATTTTTAATCTAATTAGGAGCTAAAAAGCAAAAGCTGAAAAACATCGTTAACTGAGTATCTGCAAAATCCTTCGCGCTAGTGCAAACTAGTATCGTCGTGTCACACGAATACATTTCAAGCAAACTGGCTGAATTCTAGCAAGATACGATACTATGCGCGATTTAAACTTCATTATGGGCACTATTTATTTAAGGTTGAGGGTAAAGTCCAATTATTGAAAAATTAGCACAAAATGAGCATTTGGCATAGGAGAATCTTAGAATAATGAAACAGAGCAAAAGCATCTCGTTTTTTCCGCGAAACCTTCGACAGTACGTTGGTAATACGAAACTCCGCCCACAGACTTATGACACAGGCAGGACGCTCTCGCACTTGTGTTGCATAGCAACAGAGGACCAGTTGCCATGCAACACGCGACATTTACGATCCGGTTTTATGGATTAATCATCCAAATTCGGTTCTGATTCATGTTCTTATGATATACCAATATTGTACTATACAGAATATGTGTACTCGGTAGGGCTGTAACGGGGACGGGGAATTAGAAATTCCGGGGACGGGGGATTCCCCGTCCCCGTTACAGCCCTAGTACCCGGTACTGACGATCCTGAATCGGAACCTTTAATTAAATATTCGCGCTCCTCACATAAATAGTCACAATGATACATATAATAGTTAAAATACGTTATGGCCCCTAATTCTGTAGGTAGAATTTAAGGCAGACGAATGTATAGACATTTTTATGGCTTCGATTTATACTGCTGGCATGACAGATAGGCTGTCTTTGGAGAGAAAGGTGCTCCCACAACTTAGATGAGCACCAGTGGCGAAATATCACGGCGCCTGTAAACGTGAATTGGCACAATTTCTTGCAAAGTTCGCTGTTTGAACGCAAAACTCAATTGATCGACAGGAATCCACGTTTATGCGCAGTTTACTTGAAATGTATTCGGGTGATACAAGCGCTTGCGTTCACAATAGTTCATGCCCCTCGAAAGCCTAACTTGTTGTAATTTCATCACAAGAATTTTGCGATTACGTCACTTCATAATCAATTGCAATAAACTTGAAACGCCTTTGTTTTTTCAGAACTATGGCAATGGTGTTGCTGTGTTTGAGAAAGTCTCAAGAACTTCCCTTTCTGATGATGGAGAAAACAAATACGAGTTGCAAACGTAAGAATGATCGTTGTTTAAATTGTTTTCATTTCTGAACTTCATACACCAAATTCGCCCCACAAAACGAAAATTAGGGCCGGCATTCCAAAAACACGAAATTGTTCATGCGAAATAATGGAATAATATCGTAAAATCTTAATTATTCCCCCATTCGAGTACAACTTCACCTGAATGTATACCACAGTTATCTAACAAGAATTTTTCATGCATCGTATCTATAAAAAATGCAGTATATGCTTAATTTAACTGATTTAACAAATGTCGTAATCGAATCTGTAAAGCGATTTCTTCATACCGTATTTACGGAAATAGTAGCACATGTGCCACTATATTTTACAGCTCTATCTTGGAGTTTATTAACATGGTGCTATTTCATTCATAGAAATATCAATTTCCATGTCCTAATGATGATATAATATGTTGAGCAAGAGATGATAAAAATAGTGCTATGAGCGGATAAAGTTTTAACATTTCACAATCCGAGGGGATTGAAACTATAGTAGCACAGTGCTACTACTTCCGTAAATACGGTATATAATAAATAGAATTTCAGTGAAAACTGGCTAAACGGAATAACGATTTGGGGACCTTCGAAACCCCTGGGGGTTGAAAATCTGAAACGCCATAATATGACGCCTTGAAAATCCTGAAATTACTTTTTTCCTAACTGCTGCCAATTAAATTCAATATATATATAATAGCGATATACTCACAAATTGTCTTTAGCATCTCATTTTATTTATACTTTCTTTTAATGTCGAATGTAATCTCGAACTTTGTATTTCAGCGCTCAGCAATCGCTGAAAGAAATGTATTTGACAAGATTTCAAAAAGTTCGCCCCTTTTCTTTGCCTTTTATGTTTGACATTAAAAACACCTGGGTTTCTTTGGCGCTAAAAGAAGAAAAGAAGGATTCCCAAGCAACAGAAGATCATGCAGTACTTCTTGAGCAAGCGTTTAAGAAAGCAAAAATGCTTATTATTGAAGGTAATCCGGCAACTGGAAAGACGTCTCTAATGCGGCGACTGGCTTATGAATGGGCAAATGGAAAACAAGAACTACTGCATTATGATCTTGTTCTATACGCTGAATTTCGAGAAGTGCGTGAAAAGACATTTAAATGCATTGCCGATTTGGTGCTATACTATTCAAAAAAATATTTAGCTGTAGAAGATAATGAAAATCTTGAGAACTTGGTGACTAATGAGAAGTTTTGCAAAGAATGCCACATTTTAGTATTGCTGGATGGTTATGATGAATCATCGTTAGAAAAACAGTGTTTAGAATTGTGCTCATATATAAAAGAAAAAGTGATTAACAAGGTCCTGCTATTTAATACAGTTGTTACTACAAGAAAAGGATATTTATCAACGTATCGTGAGGTTAAAGGAAGACTTGTCTTTGCCGAAGTGCTTGGTTTCACGACAATGAAGCAAAAAGAAAAATACATATTGAAACACTTTCTCTCAGAAGAAATTGATAACAAAGAAACTGTTGCAGCAGTACGCAGTTTACTGAACAATAATAAAAATTTGAGAAGACTTGCAGAGACACCACTGTTTCTGACATTTATTTGCTTGCTACATGAGAAAATTATTATTGATGGCACATTAGTGGAGTTGTACTGCAATATAATAAGATGGCTTATTGATAGGCATCAGCAAGACTTTCCCGATCGCGATATACCTGCTCTTTTTGAATTTCAAAGCGATTCTGCAGAAGCTCTTAAGCCATTAAATGAACGGCAGAAGCTGAGCAAAATTCAAAACCACTACCTTCAATTTCCACAACTTCTCTGTCTCAGTAAAATGGCGTTGCACTATTTAGAGAAGGATATTTTTCAAGAAACTGATTTGAACGAGTTCAACATAAAACCCATTATCCAGCAGGTGGGATTGATAAGGAAAGATGAATATTATGATCAATACTGGAATATTATCTCTACATATTCCTTTCCACACAGGGCAATACAAGAATTTCTAGCTGCATTCTATTGCTTTTGTTCAAATGATCACAAAAGCTTATTCTTAACACTTTTAGCAGAGAGAACTATCAATATAAATGTGTTTGAGAGATTATTAAACAGAATAATTTTTAGTAATCCTTTTATCTCACTTAGTACCTTACTTCCGCTTACAGCACGGGATGTATCCAAAATGAGTGAATTCGGGAGATTTCTTTTTCGAATCGCTTTATCCGAGAAAATACCAATACAGACAGAAAAACGCAAATTTTATTTCGAGTTTACCTCTAGTATCAAACTGAATATATCATTTGATGCATTCAACACAGCTGCTGGCTTCAACAACAATCTACTAAAGTGGTTTCTCTCACAAAGCACAAATATGCAATATCTTCTATTGAGAGGCGAGCTGAACAGTGCGAGGCATGAATCAAACATGTTAAATGATGCATTTGTAAACAACACAACATCCAACACATCCAAATTATCAAGTCCAGCGCTGTTCTCATTCTGTGACCTAATCAAGCTCCATACATTGAAATTTTGGGATTGTTTATTTACAGCCAATTCTCAGCTGTCATTCACAAATTGTCCATCCCTAAAATATCTGAAATTCATCTGGTGTAAAATTGAAAGCAGTACCATCCTTGGTACTGCAACATTACCAGATATCGATATTGTGCAATTTTACAAATGCACAATTAGTTTGGCAACATGGCAGTCAATTACAGATCAAATTAAGAAGAGTTCTGTCAAATGTCTGAAGCTGACATACGGGGAAGATTACAATGAGAAATGCTTAATCCACTTGCAAGAATGCAATAATGTTGATAAAATGGAAATTACAATATGGAAATATAATATTGGTCAAAATAACATACTCTCATTCAATGAGTTGATCAAGCTCCATTCGCTAATATTTGAAGAATGCACATTTGAAGCCAGTTCTAAGCTGTCATTCACAAATTGTCCACTCTTGAAAAATATGCAATTTGAGAAATGTGTAATTGAAAGCGGCACAAGTTTTGGTATGGCAATATTGCCAGCAATCGACACTGTGGAATTCTATGAATGCAATATTGATTTGGCATCATGGCGGGCAATTACAGATGAAATAAGGAACAGTAACGTCAAATTTTTGCATCTTTCTGCTGATTTCTTCGTGAAAGAAAGATATCCTGAATTTCTTGATCACCTGCAAAAATGTGAACACATTCAACAGATTCGTGTCAGTGATGTTTTCGATGCGAATATTAATGGTGATATAATGAATCAGAAGGAGGAAGAAGTGACTGCAAATTTAGCTCGAACAGCACAACAATTACCAGGACTTACAAGCATCACTATTTCGAATGAGGATGGTAGTAGTTTGAGTGCAGACAGAAGATTGAAAGATGGGAACCGAAAACGAATTGAGAAAGCTGGTCGAAAAAGAAATCCGAAATTTTCGGTCAAATACTTGGAAACATCATTTTTCAGCGCGCTCTCTCACCTAAGGTATTGGCACAACAAGGATGATAACAAGTGGCACTGGGGATAGTTTCCTCCTCCTAATTAGCAGTATCAATATGCAAAAAATTGTTTTAACAAAATTTAACCTCCCCTATTGGGCCTTCTTATATCTTGCGAGCCACCCTGCCATTTAATATCATGAAATGTAGACGCAAGATGTAAATACAGTGCCCAACAAAAATAACTTACCGATTTGAGTAAGAACTTTCCAGAAGCCTTGCTCTCGAAATATTTAGAATGATTGCTCACTAACCTATTAGAAGTATAGGGAAAGTCAAGTAAATAATATAGATAGCAGCGGAGGTCAGACACTTCCTTTCGAGTTGTTGAATTGAATTTTGAACAGAGTGCTCACTGTTTCTTCATGGATCGATTAGTCATTTTACATTTCTGGAATTGGGGCTATTGATGTGCTGCTGCCACTGCCTGTATGATGAAGATCCCTGTCCGCACTGTTTGATATAATATAGCGAAGATCAGAGATTTAGGTACTGTGAAACACCGGGGTGGAAATGGTCGGCCACTGCAGATTATGCCCGCAGACAGTACAGCGAGCAGTCAATGTATTTGAAGAAACAGCAAGACTATGGCAAAAGAGATTGCCTCGAAACTGTGAGAAGAGCGAGGCCAGGATGTCTTCAAATGGATGGAGTAGCGAAATCTTGCTTAATTTGGTTACAAGAACATATTATCTCAAGCAACATCAGCATTGACCCAGAAGCAAACAGAGAGGGGATGCATTGGATATTGCAGCACAAGGATGACGACTGGAACCAAACGGTATTCTTTGATGAAACAAGCTATCAGCTGTTCAGAAAAGACTCATCGTTGGTCCAAGAATGTAAAAGCAGAGTTCAAGAGAATCCCGATAAACAGACAGAAGATTATGGTCTGGGGAGCCTTTAGCAGTCAAATACAAAGTTCGTGCCATTCTTTTCAAAGGATTATGGATGGTCCCTAATAGGCCCTGATTCTTTGAGAACTTCTCATCCCTGGTGCTGATCAGCAGTTTGGACAATGGTGGCGGTTTCAGCAAGACAATGAACTGAAGCACATCGGCAAGGTAGCGAAATGATGTCTGAATCAGGATTTACCCGAAACAATTAGCTGACCATCAAATATTCTGAACCTCAATCCTATAGAAAAGTAAAGGGCAATCCCCAAGCAAAACATGGAGAAACGAAAACCAAAAGATCTCGATGAATTGAAGCGATTTCTGCATGAAGAATGGGAAAGAACTGGCAACCCAGTTGTAATTGATTTGAGCGTACCAATGAAAGACTGAAGTTTGGCTGTTAGTGATTCGCAGGGAGAGCAACTCTGTTACTAATTACAGTGAAATTCACTTATAGCGGTAATTGCGGGACCGGCCAAAATTACCGGTATAAGCGAAATACCGGTATAACCGAATTTCGCTTATACCGGTATTTTGACCGTTTCACACGAAAATACCGGTATAAGCGAAATTTTCTCATTGTTGTCGAAATATTGGTACAAAAAGAATAGTCTCCTATAGCGTTATTAGACGTCAGGAAGCGTAGCTAACATGCGTGCTAGCTAGCGAAGTCAGATTGTAAATACTGAAGCAGTGTTTGCAGCATATTTACGTCACTTGAATCGATCATAATTAATCCATTTTCTGATGACCGGTCGGCCGATTCTATTACCGGTATAAGCGAACTTATTTGTGTGGAAAGATATACTTTGGGACCGGAAAAAATTACCGGTATAAGCGAAATACCGGTATAAGCGAAACCGGTATAAGCGAAATTCGCCATGTACAAAACATAGGCCGAAAATTCAGGACCAGCCAAAATTACCGGTATAAGCGAAATACCGGTATAAGCGAAACCGCTATAAGCGAAACCGCTATAAGTGAATTCCACTGTATTTTAACGTCTATGGAATAGTATGAGGTTAATCTACAGTAGAAATGGCGTTGAAAGTTATTGGTTCTAACAAAAGATATTGACCAGAATGTATCGGCAAGTTTTTTTGTCCACGACTGTATATGGTCAAGTTATGAATGGCAAAATTTCGAATAACTGAAAATGAAAGACGTCGCGATTTGAAGGCATAACTTCGTGTTACTCACAAAGAGTGACGTTTGGGGCGATAGCCTCGCAATTAGGAGTTCAGTTTTATAATACGCTAATCGAGAATGCTGGACAAGACTTTCACGAATCTATGGAACAAGTATGAGATTGTATTTAGTAAGCAAAATTCTTCTTAATCAAATTCTAAGCCCATATAATATAAATCTTATCTCATCTTCATCCAAGCATTGAAATCAAAAGATTACGGACCACAGATGTTTTCAAATTCTTTACATATTTCACAATTAGACTAATCACAACTCCATGCTTACACATAAGACCAGAGGGCTCTCTGACTCAGCCAATGAATAACTGGCCATCCTACACCAACGAAGAGCGGCAGTATTAAGCGCAACATAGCGTGAGATAAGCCGGGAAAGATGATGGAATCTGACCAACAAGAGAGGAACCAGCACTTCGACGGCGACAGGGGTGAATATCAATATTAATGTCGAGATCAAGACGGCTACAGTGGAGGATACCACTCCTAAGACAATATACAGCACTACTCCTTCCGCGGTTGTTGTGACCTTCGCGTCTATGGCCGCTTCAAGAACTGATTCTTTACAATACAAGGAATCGACATCAACACAATACTATTGCCGAATACAAATGTGATCAACCAGTAAATTTAGTAGCAGCCAACGAGAATATATAACACTCAGATGACGAATTGCAAGGCGTTGAATATTCAAATACATCACAAGGATTGAATAAACGCCCCAACAATTTGGTCTCTCGGTCAGCTACTCTATAAAGCGTAACCTTCGTTAGCGGAGGATGTCGGTCACAATTTTCTTCTATCAACTCACTATTCTGGACGAATGGGACAAAGCGTGACACCAATTTGCGCCGACGCTCCTATGAAGTGTTTGGTGGCTCAACCCAACATTAGATAGACCATCGAAATGAGCTGGGAAGATTGATGGATCCGCAGTTTGTGTGAAATCGTCACTGATCTCAATAGTTTGAGAGACGAGTATCAAGCAGCAGGTAAAGGCAATAAACTCTTCTATCCGATGATGCGCCCCTTCGATATAATGTTGCCGCCATTTAACCCTGCGCCACTACAGCAAATGAGATCGGAACGACGCATCAGCGACTTGTGAATTACAGCAGTCAATGAACAGCAGTTGACCGGGCACCAGGATTCCCTTTCTTTTGAGCTAAAGAACGTCGAATTCTGTCGAGCGGTTCGCGATATCTGACTCTCGCGTCTAGCACTAATATTCGCGTGTGAAGAAAAGTAAATAAATACGAAGCGAGTGATACTGTGTTCGAATGAAAATATTGCTGCAAACATACGAATGCTCAATGCGAATAGGACATAGCGAAAGTAACAGCCGAGTAGTACAGAGCGTATATCAAACAATAGAAAAACAAAACTTGTGATCACAGGAAGAGACAGAGTACTGACAAAGATTTTATAATGTGGGAGCGATTGGAATGGTTACTGCCGATACATTTTCGTGCGTGTCTCAATATCTTTCGAGCAGAACGGGCATCTGGTAAGTTTCTTGCTGCAGTCTTCGCACAACAAATGGCCGCACTGGAACACTATTTTCGTCTCACGGTCAACGCAGATTTGACACATTACTGCCGCCTTTAATTCCTAAAATAAAATATCCTCTATTGATCAGCTATTGTACCATTTCATATTGACACTTGGTACTCAAGCGCCAGTAGTAATATTTAAGGGAAACACCAACCATTATTGTTGAGTGTTTTATGATAAAAGCATTCATGGCGATTATTTATAGTTGTATAAAATTCAATAAGGTTTACTATTGGGGAAAACGCTAAAAAATCGTAGACAATCGAAGTGTTACAA
Source organism: Plectus sambesii (assembly GCA_002796945.1). Lineage (NCBI taxonomy): Eukaryota > Metazoa > Nematoda > Chromadorea > Plectida > Plectidae > Plectus > Plectus sambesii. The sequence goes on from NIUQ01001566.1 coordinate 21,441, forward strand.
TTAGCAGCAACTCTGATATACTGATGAATTGTCGTTGTATATGAGATCCTCACCATTTGCAGAACACAAGTGGTGGTATCCGTCAATGCTATGGCTAGAGACGAACTACCTCTACAAAAAAGGCCGAAAATTTCGGGGCAGACAATCTTATCGTTATAGCCATATCGTTAATTAAAGTTACACATATTAAAAAAATGTATCAAACAAAAGAGTGAAAAAAGTGTACTTCCAGTTGACTCAGAGTTTGACGAAATTTAAGATTGTCGCTGACGGGTGGTACTTGAGACAGAATGGAACTTCCATCTGAAACGATTTATTAGCAAAGATAGAGACGGCCTACAGTCGTCATTTTCCGATCAGTAATGCGGAATCTCGTCAAGCGTTGTAGTTGGCAAAGATTAATTAACTTTTCGGTGATCGAACACCGTTTTTCACCAAGAATTATAGCTGTTCCTTGATTTTCACGTGCGTAAATTGATAGAAAGAAGCACTATCTACTTTCGAAGCAGTTTGCCTTACTCAATCTAAGATTTCTCATTACCGATCGACAAAATATGACTATGCAGTAGACACAAACCCAAGGCTGTTTGTTTGGTGATCGGCTGGCGACAAGTGGGACAGCGCTTGACAATAGTGGAAACGACGGAAATGACCACACTGCTATAGGAGCACTTTGAGCAGAACGGAGGCGAGTGACCGCAGGGATGATATTTGACGTTCGGTAAATTCTCGCAGAATAGACACGCTGGCTTCGAATCAGCCGCCTCCTCACTGTCCTTGGACATCTGCGGAGATGAAACGCTTTTGTTGCTAAATGAAATAAGTAACGATCTATTGGGTGATAATATTAATATTGGGGTTTGGGGCAACAATTTATACAGAAGTGCACGGTCGTACAATAGGAAAGAATGCGAGGTACAAGGATGAGAGCAGCGGGGGAAACAAACCGGCGGCCGTCAGAACGGATAACAAGAGTGAGGGCGAATATGGTACAGTCGAAATCGGATAAGTGCAACTCGACCGGGCAAGAAAAAATGCTTGCACTGATCCGGTTTTAGATCATGTAAAAAACATTGGGGAAAAAGATTTCGGGGCATAGAAAAGCATCGAAAACTGTTGCACGTTTTCGGTTTTTGCATTTAAGCGGGTTGCACTTATGCGGTTTCGACCGTATCACCGCGGACATGATGCAACTATTGCCGATCTGACCGCACCCCACAACAATTAGCATTTTTTAAGTCGGAAAAATGATTATACAAAAACAGTGTAACTTTAATCAACAACATTATCATCTTCTCTTTTAATAAGTCTCATCTGTGTGGTAACTGGTCGGTGGACTGCTTGCAGAAACTGGCCGAAAACTTGTAGAAAGTAGAAAAAGGCGACATTACTTATGTTACAACCAAATGTACGCAGTATTTTAAAGTAACCTCACACTCGCAAATAACTGAAAGGAATATGCACCTGTAGCGTTTGTGGTAGGAATAGAGGAGTAGGCGAATCTCGACTGGAGACGATTCGAGAACTGCCATCTGCTTCGTGTTCACCAATGTGACATTCGCGCCCTTTGCGAGGAGGAAGCAGACCACTGCCAGCTGCGGCCAGGCTTTACAGATAGGCAGCAAATCATCAACAAGCTTCTGCAAACCCCTTCTTCGCTAGACATTCTTAATTATATCCTATATGGTACAGTGAGACAATGGAAGCGGACTAACCATCCACGGCTTCCCACTCTATCATTATAATGGTGTTCGAGATATTAGTGATTAACGTTGACTTAGGCGTAGAGGACATTCACTGTAGCGCTGGTAGAGTCGGAGGCATACCAGGAAAAGTCTCATTGGCCAAATAGCGAAAACACCAACCAGCTCTTTTCCATCCTTGTCCAGCATGTAGAGCTTCTCAATAGTCTGCCTCCTGGGCCGCCGTCCGTCGACCATCGCCAAACAGAGCTGGTCCATGGCCATGTGAATGACCGAATTGTCGCCAGAGTAGCTTTCCTGAAGAAGCAAAGACTTCGCGAATGGAGGAGGCGGTTGGATTAGTGGAAAACCCCAAGAGATGCGCCGCTATCAACGAGCAAGTCGACCACTCGAAACAAATCGGTAAGGGAAGTGCGTTTGCCGACGCCAGAATGGCGCCTCTTGTAGACTGCGACGTCTAGAGCGGCCAACGCGAGGTACATCACTGTGTGACCATCGACCGTCTTGACCGACGTGGAACACTACAATTAAGAGCTTACGGTCGTATTCGTTGGACAACAATAAAAACGCGCTCTTTATTTGACCTTAACATACTGAAAACATCAAAGATAGTATGAACAAAATTTGCCGATCATTAAAATAAAATATTAGATTGAATTAGGTAATCTGCTTTGATAATCGATAACGCTTCTTTCTATCAATTTACGCACTTAAAAACCATGGAAAATGACTATCACTTTGGTGAAAAACAGTGTTCTCGCACCGAAAAGCGAGCTCATCTTTGCCACACACGATGCCTGGCGAGATTTCTAGTTACTGATTGAAAAACTGTGACTATAGAAAATGGACATGAAAGAGGATGGCGTAAAACGACGAGACAACGCACCCGGTCGGTTTGGGTCAGCTCCTCAACAATTTCATAGTGGCCGTTGACAGTGGCGAGGTGCAGCGCCGTCCAACCGTCCATTCCTTTCTGCACGTTGACCACCTCATCGTCCTTGCTCACCATAAGCTTGAACAACCTGTTAGAAATTTACTATAATGTTTATACATGTCCGCAGTGGCGAAATGTGAAAAGCAAATGGACAGTCAGAGGGAAAGGCCATTTAAACGGCGCTGAAGTAACGTTGGGGTATGAAGGAGCAATATATGAACGCAAAGAGCGGTCGTATAAATAAGGGGAGAGCGAGGTAGGGAAAGGAGCTCAGCGAAGGAAAGACCAGGCGCTGAGAATACAGATAACAAGCATAAGCTTAATTACAATATCACCGCGGATATAACCCAACTATCATTAATCCGACCGTACTCCACGACAAGTAGTCACGCATGCGACCGGCACAAAGCAAAGCGAAGCATAAGAACGCAGTAAGCGTACCGAAGATTGCCGACTTTGGCGGCGAGATGGAAACTCGTGAATCCGCTTTTGTCGGCGATGAGAACTTTAGCGTCATGGTCGAGCAGCAACGAGGCATATTGCAACTCGCTCTCTTCATCATTGTCATTCAGAATAACGTAATGCAAAGCGGTGCGGCCATCTTTGTCCTTCAAGCGATTCGTTCATACTCGAGCAATTTAAGCGGTCGTTATATTGCTGCAATGCGCGGCAAGCAGCCAACATTTCGGTCACAACACCATCGGTGTGCGATCGGTCTGATTCGATTGCAGGCCTTATGCCGCTGGTGTCTTGACCGAAATTCTGCTTACTGTATTTCTTCTACCTAGACTTAAGGGGGTCACTTATCAAAGGGGAGCATCTGTTTTTTTCAATCGCCACTTCAATTCATAAAATCACTCTTAAACAAAAGGAATGTGCGGTATCCTAAGGCGAATTTCATTGAGAGTTCAATGCTGACCTATACTGCAGTGACGTTAACTATTTTGATCACCTCAAGTGGGGGTGGGGGCGTTTATTGAAAGTGTTATACCGTGTGATCATAGTGATCGGCTAAGATGCATTTGTACAAGTTACTTGGGTTATTGTTCAGCTGCCGAGCGGTTGTGTCTGACCGCTCCCTCTCGTATTAGTAAACTGTTAGGATGTTGGTCGCAGTATGAGCAAATCCGGTTGAGCACCAACCGCACCCACCCCGACGCCTAATACTTGCGGAGGACCAGAATATAACAGAAAGAAATACGGTAGTTGCCACGCACTGCACGCCACAGTAATGTAACGACCGCTTTAGCAACAGTGGCAGTAGTTCACCTGAGCATTCACATTGACGAGCTCGGATTTTAGCAATACGCGGACGCACTCCAACCGCCGCCTCGCCACCGCCTCCAACAACGGTGTCAGTCCGTTGTTTCCCACAATGTCCGCGTCAGGCAGCGTGTGGTCCAACAGCCGTTCCAAAATGCGCACATCGCCACTGCATATTTCATCATTAATTTTTCATTTCATATTTTTTCGTTAAAAAACTGCGCACTTGCAAGCGGTTAAACAATCGTTAATAAGGGAACTTCGTGTAATCATAGCTGTGAAGACCACAAATCGTTGTAAGCTACGCATGACAAACTGGCTGCGAGTTCGATCACAAGGGATAAATACCTTTCTTCAAGTTCAAAGAAGATGTCGAACGGCGATAGGCCGTCTTCGCTCTTGTGCAGAGGTTTGGCGCCGCATTGCAACAACAGCTTCACTGTGGACAGCTCGTTCGTCTTGATAGCGTACATCAGCGCCGTCTCACCCGCTGGTCCCAAAGCAACATCCACCTGAACAACCGCCCCAATCGCTTTGTCATCAAATGGCAATTTGATAAAACTAATGTACAGTAAGATATGTTTAAACCGGTCTCGCTTATACAAGTATTCTTTTATACAGGAAATTTTGGCTGGTCCCCCAAATATCGGTATAAATGAATTTCACTACAGTGAAGGTGTACCGCTGGAGTAATCGATAAACCATCCTTTGCATTACGCTTTACTCAATCATAATAAGTAAATACTACTCCTGACGCTCCCCGACCCCACCCTCACAAGTAGACAGTACTCTTCTGCTTGGCCTCACATATTATTCTCTCACCGCGTTAGGATATTTGCTCAGAAAGGAATCCACTCCGTCTGCTTTCTTTATTTCAATCGATTGGTAGAACGCTTTTAGATCGTCTGGAGTTGGCTTTTGCGTTCTTTCAAACATGAACTTGCGCTGTGGGTCCTCAAGCCTAAAATCATAGCAATCAGGATGCAGACAGGAGTAATAATATACGATGCCAAAAAGGGTAGTCAAAATTTGTCGATCAGAAACCTGAAGTATCGCCAGGCACATCACCATCATATTACTATTCTGTCCCATTAGATCACATCAGATATGTTACAATCGGATCACATCATCACGGGGTCTACTCAAAATATCGCCAGGCACAGTAGCTGGCAAAGATGAGCCCGATTTTTGGTGCTGGAACACCGTTTTTCACCGAGACTGTAAGTTGTTTCTTGGTTTTTTTCGTGCTTTAATTGATATAAAGATGCGCTACGACTTTCGAAGCAGTTTACCTTGTTCAATCTAAGATTGCTTTTTACTGATCGGCATATTTCGACTATACAATAGACACGGCAACAAGTGATTAAATCTTACCATGGAGGAGAGTATACGTCGCATCCCTCATACCGCATAAAGTCGTTAAGCAGCGGAATGAAAGACGCTGGTGTCAAATCGATTGTTTCCTTCGCTGTACCCTCTTGCGACTCCACATCTACTAAGCTTACAGTAACCATGCCAAATACCGAATTCTCGATGCGGACCAGTTGGCCACACCACTGCAACTATCAAAATATAGGTTCAAAAAAGCTATATTTAAGAATATCACAATGACATATTTAACAATAACAACGCGCTATTACTATAGCAGCGAAACATAAATCTCACCGCTTCATACTTTTCCATCTTGGAGGGATTTCCATTGACAAAGGCAACGAATCGGGGGTCGGGATGGACGACGGCCTTTTCGCCCCGAAGGAAGCAAGCGGCCACACACCGCTGGAGCTTATTCTCTTTCCAGATGTGACGAGTGATGGTAATTTGACGTTTTTGGTCGACATTCTCAAAGCCTAACAAGCCGTCTAATTCTTGAGCGTAGTTAGAGATGAGTGAGACGTCCACCCGTCCTTGGGTCAAATTTTTACGGATTATACCAACATGTTTGGGGCACTAAAACTATACAAATTGTTCAAAAATTACATACAGTAGAATTCGCTTATAGCGGTTTCGGTTATAACGGTTTTTCGCTTATACCGGTCAAGTTTAGCCAGTCCCAAAGCGCGTCTTCCCATTCAAACAAGTTCGTTTATACCGGTATTTCGCTTATACCGGTCCCGCAAAAACCGCTCTACACGAATTTCACTGTAGGTGCGTCAGTTGGCCTATTTTAAGCGAATAAATGATATTCGCATAACTGCATTTCCAGTTTTGTCTCATTTGATCACTTTTGAAAATAAGCAAGTTCAGCGTTACATTAAGAAATAATGATATAGAAGTCTCATACGCACAGCATAAGCCCGAACAAAAACTTATAGACGAAAGACGTATCCACCAATCTCCAATTTTCAGCCCGTTCAATGTCAGTCTTACGTAACGGATCATAAACACGTACCCGGAATAAGTCGCCTGGTTGGAAGCGGCGCTCATCCCCGTCGCCGCTGCTGCTATTGCCTTCTGCGCCAATTGACGAAGCCATCAAGTCAAATGCTTGATTTTATTTGCAATTAAATTGCAGTCGATATATCTAATTACGCTTTGAACGATGCACCAAGAATATATTTCTTTCTTTCACATCGTCATGTGAAAAATGTTATTCATACTTGAACGATATGTGAGATAAAGGTGGAGCTCAAAAGTGAAATTTATCAGCTGATTGATTTCTTATCTACCGTACCACGATTTTAAAACCATAAAAAGCGCCAATTTGATTTTAAAGACACGACATGAACGTGCGAATTCAATTTAGTCATTCTTTACTGAAATCGACTTTTCGGCTCCCATACAATAAAGCGCGCGTGTGGTGAAGTAAACAAGAACGATGCACAGCGCTACCGCGCTGTGCTGATAGGTCTTTTAAAAAATTGGACCGCGTCGATTAGTTCGTAGTTCAGAAGCAGTGAACTTGTGGAAAGAATGACTCGACCATTTGATGGCGGCCTAAATACCTTGATAGCAAATAGGCCGACTGTCAGCGATCTGGATCCAGCTAATTAAGTCCTGTTTGTTGACGGCAAGCGAGTGGCAGGTTCACGCGGTAAAACCCTGAACATACTCTTGACTAGGGTTTGCATGAGAAATCCCCCGTCCCGAAAACGGGGTTATCCCGTAAGTTTTTCCCCCGTAATTCCCCGTTTTCCATCCCGTGGATTATCCCCCCCGTGGCACATCCCTCCCCGTTCCCGTGACTGGAAAATCCCGTGCAAATTGTTCCTTGTCCCCGTAGTATTTCTTCCCCTCCCGCAAGCCCTACTCTTGACGCACGCCGCTGCGGTGTGCGTCAAACGACTGAATTTAGTTGATATTCATCGATTTTGTTGATTTTTTGCTGCTTTAGTGTGCTTTGAATTAGATATATATTTCTTTCGCATTTTTCATTAGTTTGGGCGTTTTAAAGGATTATTTAGTGGCACTGCCGTTGCGCCGCAATAGTCTTCGTTTGAATTTGGCGCATACTTTAGCCGCACTAGTTTGCGGTGTGCGGCAAGAAAAAGTATGCTCCGGCCTTTAGTGCTGCGTGAAGTGAATGCAAGGAAGGAACAGAAATACAGTCAACTGCGTTTATAACGCCTGGCTCTATAACGTCGCTGTCTTTATAACGTCGGTCCTTGGCCGGTCCCGACAAAGTGTACTATGTTTTGTACAGGGGCCAACTGCCTTTATAACGTCGGCGTTTATAACGTCGTTG
>NIUQ01001567.1:0-29088 GCA_002796945.1 Plectus sambesii
TTCTGTATGCAAATTTTACCTTATCTACTGTCTTTTTTGTTACAGCAAGTACATGCCATTCCATCCCATGTCAAGATGGATGATGTCTCTCAACTTTTAAATTAAACAAGTATTTCATGATTGCAAGAAGGCGTCCAAAAATATTAATTAACCCTGAAACAGAGAAGTGAAGCTGTGATTTAGGTCGACTGATTGCGTTGGAAATCATGAATGCGCTTAAACTAGAATTAGACTGATTATGAGCCATCGTCGAGCATTCAGGCCGAAACGTGAGTCTTTGTTTATCATATTCGGCGCCGTCGTTCGCTTAAAGTAAAAGCGCTAATGTCACGCCTCGCTTCGTTATAATTAATGTCACAGGTTGCTTTCGTCAGTAGTCGTCGTCATCCCTTGGCAAAATATTTGCTCGACCTTCTTCTGTGACGCAATTTCCACTCCTCCATACTACATTTTGCAGGATATAAACCATTGACTACGTCAGTGTTACAGCGCTTTGTGTTTCTGTAGGCAGCGGAAGCAATTCGTTTTGAAATCCGAAAATCGTGTCACTGCTATGTCCCAACTGATAATCTTCTGCTGTCTGCTCAGTGTTTTAATCTTCGAAATTGCTACCGTTGAAAGCAGCAGCGAATCAATCGTGAAGATCAAAAATAGAAGCAGAGAAGGACTGCGTCAATGTCAGCCTGGATGTACACGAGAATGTGAATATGCCTTTGGTCATTCGTGTTGGTGCGAGTGCAGTAAAACTGAAGATAAGCAAGCTTCGGAAAGAAGTGAGAATATGGAGAGAACAATGAGATTTCGAGGATACCGCGTCGTCGTCGATCAAGACTATTGAAATGTGGCTTAATACGTTTAATCTCACCGTTCTTCGAAAAGGATGATATTGTGTTGCATAATCACTTTGCACAGTTTCACAGATGTAAAAAGAGCAATTTGAATAAAATTTATTTACGTTTTTACTTAGCAACTGACTGAAAGCTTATCGAGGACGCAGACTTTTGCAAGATTTACTGCACGGTATGCAGACTGGATTATTTACAGGATTCTTTTAAGGATTTTTGCAGACTTGTAGAAGCTAAAAAAACATGCCTGTTCTACCGAATCACGAGTTTTGATATTCCAAGCGCACATTATGATATTTTTCAATTCTGTTCATAAATTAATTCTTTAATAATACTTGACATTGAGCTTAATTATCGTCCTCTTCGCGTACACGTACATGTAAACATCATTTTCTTACTATATCTCGGCGATCAACATATCAATGCGCCGATGCATTATATGCGCAATCGGTTGTGGTACTTTGAAATACTGCTGTCGATATTTTCGATTCATACCGTTTTGCGTATGTTCACAAATAGGAGGTTAAGCTATGCATCTGGGGCTCGCGTTCAGCAGCACTGCAAAGGGCGATAGTTTGATAGGCTGTCCACATCACTGGCCACTTGTCAGAATGGCTCAAACTTCATCAGTAATATCATAATCGTTCACTTTGTCTGCACTTTGTGAAAGTGAAAGAATGCTTTTAAATTTTGAATAAAACGTTCGAAAGAGAGTTTAAAAAAAGAGTTATTAATTAGGTATATTTTCCGTGCATCTCCTGGATTATATTAATAGGGTTTGATTTATGTCAAATAAAACGTTCCAGTCTTATTAGAAGACAAAGCTACTCTCACAAAAGTCTCTAAATGATGGAGCTGATGCACTCTGCTGCGAGAAATTTTACGATTAGGCGAACAAAGAGGAAAGAAGGCAGTCACTGATGAAACAAAAATAGAATGATCCAAGTTGCTCGTGAGCCAAGACTCAGCTAGCCCAGACGATAAAAATAGGCCTTCCGCCTCGTATTAGGTTCTTTAAAAGTTCATCGATAGACAGTTAATCCCACATACTATTTGTCCAATCTCGTCAGAACACGTTCAAAGTTTGCTTTCAGCGGGGGGTTTCAGTTTCGTCAGTTTACCTTCCATTAGCAGTAATTTGCGTTTCTTCCCTCCTCGAGCGACTCATAGACATTGACTTTTTCGCCAAGCCTGCCTTTATTTGAAACATCAAGAACACTACAATACGGTCGTCAAACACTCAGACAAAGTTGCACAACTCCTTATAAGAATCTGCTCCTGCCTTTGAACATTTTGGTGTTTGTTGTTTGTCCACTGATATGAAGCTGCTTATGCACGAGTTTTGACAATACAATAAACGTCCAAAGCCTATGTCGTCTATTATACGCGGCTCGCTGAATTTAGTAAATGACTTATAAAGAAAAGAAAGGATTTAGTATTTAAATGATTCAATATTTCGAAATTTTAAGTAGAACAAAGTCGAGGCACATCTCGCAGTGACACTAGTTCTTAGCTTTTAACAAATTATTTACAAAGTAATGCAATTTGAATCGCGCATGAGTGTTCATTTCGATTGCGCGTAGGCAGTCAACTGTTTGTCAGTTGGGCAGCAGTTGATGAGAGACAAGTATCAGCTCCTAGCAACAGAAGCAATTTATGGGTAACCAAATCACCTGCGTGGACCAATAAAGAGAGATTGCTTACAAAATAACGATCAGAACAGTGTATTTCCGCTTTATTTTATGTCGTATCAGTTGATATCTCTGCTGATAAAACACTTGGACAGGTGTGGCCTTTAGCTCGCGTGAGTAGATTTCGAAATCTATCGACCTATGACTTTTTAGCCAAAAGATTGCGTCCGACGTATACTTCTAAGCGGTGTGTTGACCAACTAGGCAAAAATATGCTCATAGAAGTCTTTTGCCCCTTTTCTCCAAGCGGAAATATAGTACTTAATGTGTTTGCAGTCTCACGGTGATTGATAACAATAAATGAACGAGTTTTGTTCGAGTCAGTCTGTGGAGCGCGGATCATATGCAATAAAACCTCGCCCATGTACGTGCGATAGAGAAATAAACGAAATTACCGTGAACAGTAGGAGAATAAGTCGTCTTTTTCCAATAATCCCTATATGACTTCCGTCTCGCCCTTCTCTGTTTGCCCCTCAATCACTGTAAGACAATTTGTACGCTGTAGGAAATGCGTTCAATGGCAGAAAATAGACCTCTCAGTTACTTATAATCATTCTGATTGCGTCAAATCTAAGGGGAGTAGGATAATTGTGCATCGTTATTTCTAATAAAATCTTCTCACACAATAGCTTCGCTTTTAATTCATTAATTTTTGCAGTTAATTGTAAAGAGAATCATTAACTATGACGGCAGAGGTTGACGCAGCTGGAAAACGGACCAATCGGAGTGAAATATTCGGAGCGTGGTGCAAAGTGACGACAACTCATGGAGTTGCAGACGCGTATGGAGACGATCTTAAATATGGCAGAAAATTTTTCTTCTGCCTCATATTTATCATGCTCACAATTGCCATCTTCCAAATCTACATCCTCATTTCAGCTTTTGCAGCTGCGCCTCATTTTGACAGTTCCATTATTGCCGATCAAGAAGACTACATGCTGTTTCCCAACGTCACTGTTTGCAACCAGAATCGTGTGAATGTGACAAAGGTTCGAGAACGAAATAATGTTTGCCTTTATAAACTAACCAGTTGCGACGCGGACGGTAGATTTTATGATTAGGGTGAAAGCGCCTAAGTCGGAGGGCGCCTGAGTCCGGACACCAAGGTTTTTCGAGTCAAAATCTCAAAATAATTTTTAAATTACGCGAGAATGTTGCACATTCACCATTTCTTTGCAACAACCGCGCGCAACTCAGAAATTATTTGGAAATTTTGACTCGAAAAACCTTGGTGTCCGGACTTGGGCGCTTTTAGCTTATAAACAACTTGGAGTAACTTGGAGGCTTTGCTACAATCCTATATACTTTCCACATAATCATTAGGACTAAGAAATGCGTACGCAGTACAACCGACTTTTAGACCTTCTCTCTAAATCGAGTTCATTGTTTTTCACTCCAAAAAAATTTTTCATTGTTTTTATGAAATAGTTCATTGCAAAATCAATAACGTACGTTGCAGTGCAAAACATTGGAATGATTATTACAATGAACTGTTTCATTAAAACAATGAATAACTCTTTTGGAGTGAAAACAATGAACTCGATTTAGAGAGTTTGTAAACCGTGTCGTAATCGATTTTGATGGAATCTGTCAGAAAACCATTCTCGGGTCAAATCACTTAAATGATGATTTCAATTTTAGTCGATTAATCTAATTGCAAGGGAATGTCTTTTTTGTGACAAAGTTTCAAAAAGTGTATAATTAAACAGCGTTGAACATGTAAAGCACGCATATTATGGTTGCAGAGTTCAGACTAGGCGCAATATGAACAAGATATTCTGAGTTATCTGTACTCCGTTTAAGTTGCACTCAAATACTATCCAGTTAACTTTTTTGGAGTCAGCTTTTCACCGCAACGCATATATTTCGCATTCGCTGCTTCGATAAAATTATTTAAAGCAAGATTTATATTTCTAACCTATCTTATACAATAGCGAAAGATAGCTATGTCTGGCACTCGATTACCGCCGTCGGTGTATTTTGCGATGATGGAGCGTTGAGTAAGTTGCATCGCATGAAATTATATCGATAACTTGAACAAGTCACCACAATGAATGACTCTTTCTAGTTGATAGAACTTGGAATCACTGGCGAAAAAATTCACTCCATTGAGCATCTATTTTTATCACAATTTGTTGGATATATGTTTCTGAACCTCGAGGAAGGTGCACAAGAATGGATGAGAGTTAAAGAAATTTTTGACGCAACCAATCGCTCGCACCTCAAAGATCCCAACGAGCTTTTGCGCTATTTGGGCCACAGCTGCGAAGAAACGTTGCTTCAGTACGCTGTTTGAGGGAAACCAAAGTCATACTACAAGTCGGCCTAATTATATGCAATTAAGGAAATTTCTCAGATGCTTTCATCATAGCCAGCGTCAAGTGGTCGAAATTAGCAAAGAAAATCATGATCCTAGAATACATAATCGCTGTCATAGAGCAAAAATCGGTCAATAAATTTAATTGTATTTAGAAAAGTTTGTTCGCAAAATTCAACAGTATATTACAAGCTTGCAAATTATAGCAACCTAAGCTATCTTAAGCTTTTCCTTTCCTCACATTTTCAGTAATTTATTACTCTTTTCGATATAAGTTAACTCAAGAAGTTTTTCAAGTGCATAAATACCATTTCCATTTTAAAAATATCACTTTCCAAACCAAGCAAGACATTTTTGAATTCAAAGAGAACGCTTTTCACATCAAAAGAGAATTTTTCCATATTAATTTGACTAAAAAAATGTTCCTTTCGATAAGGAAACTTTCTTTTTAAATTGAAAAGCATGCTGTGTTGGCTTGTAAAGTGTTTTTATTAAAAGATGGCATATTTAGGCCAGTTTGTTTGCTTGACTATGGATGCTTTAAAAATTTGTTCGCATTTGTTCGTCGCTATGTTTTGCAGTTGCTACATGAATCAGGAAATTTTCGACTGCTGTTCAAAAGCAGAAGCAATAATCAATGGTGAATATGGACTTTGCTGGGTAGTTCCAGTACCAGTTGATATCAGCATTGGAGAGCCAGTTCAATATATGCCAGGTTTTGTTTGTCAGAGAGTAATTCTTATATTTCGTATTCGTGCTTCCCTTTTTCCAATAGCTTATTAGCTAGACTTCATTCAGTGAGATACGAACTCAGTGACCGAGTCTCTCATCTCGAGTGAGCGTCACATAGCTTTAGCTAAAAGACAAAGTCAAAATATTGAAGGTCTCAAGGCAGCATGTTAGTCGGGGAGATCTGCGCTAATCAAACTTCTGGCTTTTAAATTCTTCTTAAGACACGCATACAATTTGACTTTTTGATTTCGATGGGACCAAGCGTCAAGTCAACTTCTTATCGTGTTTCAATACCTTGTCTTATTGCCCAAACTGTGCGACTTTCGTTCAGGTCATATTTAATCTCATTTCTGAGAAAAGACCTCATATTTTATATTTAACACAATGGCAACAGAGCGGGCGAGTTAGTGAAAGTTTTAGAAAGGAACATGACACAATCATGTAACTTTAAGAACGGATCTCTGATAAAATATTGATGGAGGAAATATTAGATCCCTTAGTTCAGCTGCGACTAACCAACTTTTCCTAAGGCCCGTTTTCTCTAGGGCTCTCCGAGCAAATATTTACAACTTTCTACTTTATAATCGATATTTATACCACTTTCATACAGATAAGGGCGCTATCAAATTCAAAGAGGACATTTTCAATACTGATTTGACTTGAAAAATGTTCTTTTCGATCCGGAAAACGTTCTCATTGAGTTGAAAAGCATCCTTCCTAAGTAGAGTTGGTATGTTTAGAGATTTTTACTCTAACTGGTTTTAGGCATAAGAAGTGGTCTTCGATTAAGAATTCAACCGAGGACTGACCACTACTACCATTCAATATTCAACAACTACATTGAAAAAGGCGTNTAACTGGTTTTAGGCATAAGAAGTGGTCTTCGATTAAGAATTCAACCGAGGACTGACCACTACTACCATTCAATATTCAACAATTACATTGAAAAAGGCGTTATACTGAGCGTCAACTCTAACCCGTACCTAACCGTTTATCGTGATCCCATCATCATTCCTCCAGGCATGCGGGCAAGAATAACGATAACTAAGCACAAAACGGAATACATCAAGAACACTTTTTCACTCTTCTCGCCTGATTGCACTGAAAACACTACAAATCAAATCGCAAAAGGTAACGAATGAAATGGATACCAAGTTTTTTTATTTATACGAATAGGTGATCGAGTAGGAAAATTATATGTAAATTTTATCTTTTTGAAGTCTCGTGCGATTAATCGGGACTCAATCAATATCGGATCTTTATGCAGAGATTGCAATGATATTCGAAAAATTTCACATTTATGGATGCGCTGTCCTTTTTGTACCGTTCTTAGCTTGTCATATAGTTCATACTGCCGGTTCGATGGAAAAAGACTCGGTCCTCGCTTTTGGCGCCGAAGGCAATTTTTGTGTTTTATAAATACACACAAATATACGTATCCGTTCTCTAATCATTAATTTTATTTCAGTTGAAGCACAAATATGTGTTGGTAGGCAAAATGGGCTCTAGTGAGCAAAATACTAAAACGTCCTCGTACAGTAAGCCGCAAATACACTAAATCCAAATTTCCACTCTCTTATATCAATGTTCTCTTGGGTGCTGTAGCACCATACTATGCGCGGGAAACGAAACTAGTCTCTTACGTCTGTATTAAACTGCCATTTATAAGAAATTATATTAACTTCGTTTTCTCAAGAGTTGTCAATGATAAAGAATGACTGCAAATTTTGTGCTTAGGTCCATACAACCGAGAGCAGTGCGCTGCTGACTGCATTAACGAATTCGTGAACAATGAAGCTGAATGCTTCATGGTTGGCGAGCGACGGGTTGAAGGACGGACTTGCGATCCCGAGGAAGTGGTTGCCAAAATTTATCCAAAGCTTAGCTCATATTTCAGTAATTCCACTAAGTATGTACATCTGGGACGGTAATCACCAACGTTAAGATAAGTGATTCAAGCTGGCTAATCTAAGCGTTGGTGATTACAGTCCCTGAATATCAGGGAGTAAGTAATGATTTGATCGTTTAATACCAGTTAAGAGAAAGCAATTCAAATCGAAAAACCTTTTTTGTTCGTAAATTACTTTCCCAGAAATGCAGAATGCTTGTGTTATTAATACTTATGAATATGAAAATATAACGTGAAATATGAAAATTTTTATAATTCAAAAATCTCTGCTTGAAAAATGGCATAGTTTGGATAGAATTTCATGCAGTTCCCACAAATACTTAAAGTGATTCATGTAGGTCCGTGAAGTGAAAGTAGCGTCTAAGCTTTAAGTTATACACAACATAGTTCCTAGACAAAGGGCTCATTTAATTAATTTCAGGCTATAGCAATAGATTTCGAATCAACGTATTCAGTCAGCGTTCGTAAAGATCATTAAGTTTACTTATAGTAGTATTCGGGGCCAAATTTTGTCTAGCAGAACGTATAGGGGCCTATTCGGACTGAGAGCGCTAGTTAAGAACGAAGTTTAGTATCTAAAGGGATTGTTCTCAGATTCTCCGCAGAGTTTTTGAAAGTTCACCATAACAATAACCGTTTAAAGTAAGATAAAGCCGTTTCCTCTTATTTCATTTTTGTCTCAACTTAATATTTCATTTGTACAGTGGTTCGAGCTCATTTGATCGCTGCGCAAAAGAGTGCAAAAATCCGTGCAGACAAACGACCATTATCGACACCAGCACATCAGCTGTGGCATTTCCCGCTCCCGAATACCTCGACGACATCACGGTTATCTTTTATTTTCTTATAGACACGGCTCTACGCTCATGCCAGCAAAGTCTGTAGAAAAGCTCTTTGAGGGAACTGTTTTATGAAACTTTTTGTAATTATTTGGTTGTACCAAAAGTAATACCTAAATGTTGCACAGTTTTTGTGAATTATAAGACGTTCCATGCAGTTGCGAACTTATTTTTAGAATAGAACAGAATGTTTTGCCTCTTGATTTTCTTATCCTCTTTAAAAGCACGCAGTATAAAATAAGCCAAAACTAAAAACCTATCCTATAGGACAGAATAAAATTTCACAAACCGACAGAAAACAGGATGCCAAAAATTTCGATACAGCAGCTTTTTGTTTGCACATTTTCTTATATGAATAATTTAATATCTTATCTTCAATATAATTACTTTTGGTACGGCACAACGAATATCCAAGCCCACATCATAATCGACCAATCGCCAGGCCTCCCGCAACTCTTTAGCTGCAACTATTTCAACTATAATAGTAAATGAAATAAGCATTAGATTCGTCAAGTTATATAACACCAAAAACACATTTAAATGTTGAGTAGCAAATTTGAAATAGCATCTTTCTGCGTTCTCTTATTCACTTTGCTTATGGAGGGTCAACGACATCCATATATATCAATTTTTTTCACAGTCATCAATAATAAACAGTGCAATAAAAATCCCCTATACGTGATACAAACCGATACTTTGAAGAAGGTTACAAAGCCTGTCAATAGCTTCAGAAAGTAAAATCTTTCCAGAACTTTTACAATGCATCGAAAGGAAAAGCGAACGTTGTAAAAGATTCCATCATAGCTGAAATTTTCTACAGCTCACGGCTGATAACTTCTGTTCAGATTAAAGAAAAATCAAGCATTTTTGAACTTTTCTCCAATATCGGCGGACAGATGGGTAAGATACTTGTAATCCGCGCCTTTATAATGATGGTAGCAAAAGTTTCAGGAGTTTGGCTCGGCGCGTCTATTGTCACATTCGTTCAGTTTGTATATTACTTCTGTATCTGGATGTCTCAATGGCGAAAATGAACATTTGAAGTGAATGTCGATGTAATTGCAATGTTGTGCTCAGTGTTCACTTCTCCATATTACACTTTAACGCTTTAGCTCTGTACACATTTTCGCGCATGAGCCTTTTCATAATGGGCTAGATGTCGATTATCTCGTTAACTGATCGAAATATTGTGACGATGATAATCGTCACAATCCAAAGGTTGCAAACGCACCTACTAAGCAAATAATAGTTTGAACCTTCCCAAGCGTGTGAAAGAGTCAGCTGCGAAAAGACGCGTGACATTTGGCGCAGATGCAAGTCCCAATAAAAGCGTACTTTTCAGCGGTAGAATTCACTTTCGAGTGCACTGTCACTTTTCGGACCTTTCCGCAGCCATCCATATCGACTTAAAATGAAATCCGTCATTGTATTCCTCGCCGTAGTCGTCTGTGCCATGGCTATGCCCTTCGATGTAAAGGGCATAAACGACAAAATTGTACGTTGAGACTTTGGTTTTGGGGCTTTAGAAACTGGATGTTTAACTTATAGTAGAGTTGCTAAACTGTCTTGGGGTACGCTACTTTTGCAAACGCATTCCCTTGAATAGCGCAGACTTACGGTACATATAGTTTCACTAGGTAAGGGACTGTTTCACTATCAAATAATATGCGAAACGTTTACATTGCATGTGAGTTGCAATATATTTTGAGAGGCATGCCATATTAAAGTGTGCACTTTGGTTTACAAAGAATGTCAATAAGTTCACTTCTTCAACCAGCACCCTTCGCCTCTCTTCCATATCCCCAGAGATAGTTTATATTATTTTCTCCCTCTCAACGCAGGGGCCCATTTTATTCCTACTGTGCTTTACCCCAATTATTAATCGTGTTCATTAATTGGTTAATCGTGCAGATACTTCAAACTACTAATTTTTTGTTCTTAATGTTTACGAATTTAGGCCCATTACTGGCTTTAAGATGAAAGATGACCAGCGCGCCTGCGCTCTTCTCGCTGTAAAGCAACGATGCATAAATTGATGAATTAAAATTTTCATACATTCATTCGCTGCATTTCAGATCCTTGATGGCATTCTATGCGGCGGCTGTAAAGAGCTTGTAGTGAAGGCCGAGACGCTGAGCGCATCAGCAGTGCAGCGTTACGTTGACGGACAAATCGACGAGCTCTGTAGTGTGACCTCTTTCTTGACTTATGTATGCAGAGAGGATGTGGGCAAGGTCGTCAACCAGCTGATCGCTGACATCATCAAGAAGCTCAGCCCCGAAGATGCCTGCAAAGACTGTGATATGTGCTAGCTAATGTGTTCATTTTCAACAGAACGCTTCATGACAAATATTTTGAATGATATTTTGTACTTAATTGTTTTTAATTGATTTTCATATTACTAAGTATCTGAATATCAGAATATGGCTGTGTATTGAAGCATTTGAAATATCGGCTTTGAAGAATGAAAATTATATTGTTCAGGTGCGGCACGCAATAAAGCACTTGTAGAGGGCTGGATACAGGGTGGCCCATAAGTAAAAGAACACGTTTGATGACGAATAACTCTGATAGAACGAAACAAAATTCAGTGCAGCTTTTTGCATCGTCTAGAACTCATCGTAACTTTAATTTCCTTTTCAATCTTTAAAACCGGTCTATTATTTGTTATTTTTTTGTTATATTCTATAAATTTTATTTATTGCATTGAGAAATATGCAAAATTTTGCACGTAAAAGATGACTGAAACGTCACGATACAATGTTTTTTTTAAATAACTTGACACATAATTATCCAGTTCAGCTGAAACTTGACATAAATAATCTGCACACGTTAGAGTTTTGTTCGAAAGAAAGAGCTGTTGAATATGGGTCGTGACTTTGGGTCGGTTTTATAATCGTTCTCAAAGCGAACTAATTCATATGAATATTCAGCGCTACGCTTAAAAACGGGCTCATATAATGCATAACTTGAGAAGAGCTCTGGAAAAGGTTATGGAACCGCCCCATTGTCAGGATAAACTAAGCAAAGATAAGCACTCGTCCGAATTCACTTACTTGTTTACAGTTAAGATTTACCCGTTACTAGCTGACACATTCATATAAAACCGTTCACATAGAGAGTAAAAAGGCATGGCTTAAAAACGACTGGTATGTTATGATAATACAATAGTCCTTTTACTGTGATAGTTAATCACAAAGCGGAAACTGTTCGCATGTATTAAATCTTCCACACTGTGATTAATTATCTTAGCAATGGATTATCGGATCATCGTGAACGGCCCCTCATTTTTTAGCCATCTGTTCTTCTATGTGTGCATCAAGTTTTTATATAATCTGTCGGCCATTTATGGAAAAATCTTAGCTGAAACCCTATCAGTGCATTCTGACATTTTGTCCTTCAGTGTAATACAAAATATTGCATTTTCTAAAATTGGCATGAAATGACGAAAAATAGACCAGCTTAAGGATTGAAAATATCAAAGTTACGATGACCTCTAGAAGATGCAAAGAAACCTTATGGAATATGATTACATTGTCTATTGTCAGTCGTCCAATGTCTATTCTTACATTTTTCAGCTTATATTTTGCTCCTGTATCTGGATGTTGCAAGGGCAAAGACGAAAAGTTTTAGTGAATATCGTAGTTACTGCAATGTTGCGCTCAGTGCACTCTTTTTCATAGCAAATTTTACACTTTAACAATGCATACTACACGACTGCAGTAGGATCATTTATTAGTTGCAAGCAGTATAAAGCAGATGATAAAAGACTAATTATGACTGTTGAGGGAAATAAAGTGTTTTCAAAATCTCTGTCACCTATTGTGATTAAATCATTGCTTTCATTCTGCTATTCTACTTTAATATTTCGCCACCTAATGATGTTATGTATTCCGCATTTGATTTTGAGAAAATGACTCGCGGATATCTGTTACATTGCTTGTTATTTTCGACGGCCTATTTAAAACTGCTTTGGTATTTTGTAATTTTCCTTACTTCGTCACCAAACTCTCTTCGCATGTGCGCAAGTTTTAGTAATCAAATGAAACAAAATAATCATGTTCCATTGGACTATGATTGCTCTATAATACAAACGTCAAACTTTGCTCCTTGTGGGACGAATGTGTTGGTAGATTTGCAATCTTCGATCGGAAGCAAACTGACAATTTTATTTGCTTATTGTTTGCCAATGTAGCCTTCATTTTTTATGATTATACAATAAACTCTGAAACACATAGGATGAATGAAAGTCTGAACACGCAATGAAGAGTGGAATGAAATGCTTGCTGAAAGTTGCCTTGCAGCAAACTTCGGACGTGTCGACATGGCCGGTTCGATTTCTTTTAACAAAAAGATTAATGGTGCAACGAAAAATATCGCACATTTCCGCATGCTGAAGTTCGTCTGCTTGAAAGATTGTCGATAAGGGATTTTAATAAATAAGTATAGCACAGAAGTAGATAAATGGCAAAGTACAATACTAAGTAGGAAGAGATTGTGATGGCTACTTGGAAGACTATTCTGCGTATAGATTCAAGGACTCATTTTGATTCAAGCAGGACATATTTTAGAAGAAACATATAGAAAGGTGGTTACTTCGTCGGTATAGTATCAATGTTGGTATACCCATAGCAAATAAGGTGGTAAACTGAAATGATCGGTACCAAGATTGATATATCAGGCATACTGTCTGTGGCGATGCTCTGTGAGCAATGCAACTGTAAGCGCGACGCTTGGAACGGTATTTTGCATAGCAATGCTCAAATACCGTTTCTCTTTCTCTGTCGTGCATTTCCTCTCGACGTTTAATGAAAATATGCGCTATGTTTAAAAAACACCTTTCACTGTGCAAAACTGCTCAGTTAAAGTACCATTACACAAAATGTACGAAAATTATTGTAGATTTAAATCTAAGTTCGGGTCACCAGTTGTCGCGAATTTGCGATTGATTCGTCATTAAGGATAGATTTGCTGAGCGTCGGTAATACTGCTTTCATCTTCTGACATTGTCAGACAACACATCAAAGGTTAACGATTGATTGCGATCAAACGAATTTCTTTTAGAGCAGGGAAAAACCAATATCAATCTCCTGGAGGCGAGCTATTGTTTCGCCCGAAGGAGCACTCGTTTGTAATAGCTTTAGGGGAGACGTCTCACCCTAGCTATCTCACTCTCACTATGAACCATCGTATTATATAGTTGTTTCTTCTATAACTGTACCGAATAGGAGAAACCATGAAACAGAGGAGACAACTAAGAACAGAAGAAGATTGTTCACAACACCAGGAGCTCTCGGAAAATACGACGCGAAATAAGTTTTGGCAGTACATAACAAGCTGACTCAATATTCTTCTTCATACTTCAGACTGCTATTAGTTTACGCTAAGCAGTCTTATCTTGCATATGTTAGAGGTGACTAAAGTTAAGCTTTGGCCGTTGGTCTTCACTGACGTCAGCGAATGCCGAACGGTTTGCAAATTACCATGATCAGCAGACAATGATCACGATCAAGAGAAATTCAATAAGCAACACAGCAATCCTGTACCGCATTTCTGAGGGAAAAATTGAATAAGATTCTTTCACAATTTCACCTTTGAATTTCGAGCATCGAGAATACGCTTACATAAAAAAATGGCTGAGGCTAACCTCATTCCATAAAACGGCTGCAGTCGCAATTATAATCACAACAGAATGATTAATGCAAGACTGTGATTTGTTTCGAGCCTGACTTGTTGTCATTACTTACAAGAGGATCGCGTATCCCTTTGCCTACCAGATGAAATTTCTGTATAAACTGAGTGTGTTTCGAAACAGTTTTGTCTTACATTGCAGTACAGTCGAAACCGGATAATAATTGACAAAAGCCAAAGATTGCAAAAGTACGTAAGCAAATTTTATTTCCAACCTTCCAAGCGTGTGAAAGAGTCAGCTGCGAAAGGACCCGTGACATTTGACGCAGATGCAAACAATAATAAAAGCGTGCCGTCAGCGGTAGAATTCACTTTCGAGCGCACTCTCACTCCACAGCCATCCAAACCGTCCACAGACTGAAAATGAAATTCGTCGTCGTATTCCTTGCCGTCGTCGTTTGCGCCCTGGCGATGCCGTACGACAAGAAAGACGTCAACGATAAGACGGTATGTTCAGTTGAGACTTTGGCGTTAGGGTTCTCTGAGGTACTAGTCCAACATAAAGCGAAGTTGTAAACCTGTCTCGGGGTATGTGTCCTCCGTCCACTTCTGCAAGTGCATTCCCTTGAATAGCGTAGACTCATGGTACCTATGGCTATCACGATGAGTAAGTTTTGCCATGAAATAAAATGCGAAACATGTGCATTGCTTGTGAACAGCGATAGACAAGACCCGTGCGCTCATTTTTAAGCGCGTCAAGGAAATATGCACTTTGCAACATACGCCGAAATTAATCGTGTAAATTAAGCGATTTATCCTGCAGATGCTGAAAACTATTGATTTTTTTGAAAAACCGCTTGAAGATTTGACACACGTTTGGTTTCAAGGTGAAGTAGGGACAGTGTGCTTGCGCTCTGTCTTGACCTTGGGCAATGATGCACGGATTAGTGAATAAAATTTGCATACATTCATACGCTTTATTTTAGATTCTTCATGGCATTCTATGCGGCGGTTGTAAGAAGATAGTAGAGGAGGGCGAGAAGCTGGGCGCTGACGCAGTCAAGGGCTACGTTGACGGAGAAATCGATGAGCTCTGCAGTGTGGCCTCTTTCTTGGCTCATGAATGCAAAAAGGAGCTGGACGGCGTCGTTGACAAGCTGGTTGCTGACATCATCAAGAAGCTCAGCCCTGATGACGCCTGCAAAGACTGTGATATGTGCTAAAAATGTGTTCATTTTCCAACAAAACGCTTCTGGTACATGATTCACACAACATTATGTATTTACTGGCTTTGAATTCACTTTCATATAATAAAGGAAATAAATATTTGAATATGGCTATGTTTTTGAAGCAATAAAATATCGGATTGAACCAATGAGAACTTTACTGTTCAGATGCAGTACGCAATAAGGAACCTGTAGAGGGCTGGGTTGATATGCGCTATTGCGTATAACTTAGTATCGCAATGACATGTGCGTAATCTGAATTGTTGCTTCGGCGCTACTTCATTCAGCGCCTTGTTTCGATAATTCTAGATTAATCGCTGCAATTATGGTGGCAATGTAAGCCCAATATACCATAGTCGATGCAACTGGCTAACGGCCAAAGGAGACATTACTAATCTGCAGCGTGATCGAGGGAGAACTTTGTGAACTCTGCAGTAATTTCATTTAACTCATGCGAATAGTTACAATAAAGAACAAAAGTATAAAAGTCCCTATATGAAACTGAACAATTTCTGCACCTCATTCGATCTCAGATCTCAAAGTTCCAAACCCATCTAAAGGTTGCACATGTCCGCTTGTTGCTGCCATTCATGTTCATCCTGTACAAATTTACAACATTTTGAAGCAAGCTGTCAAACGTGACAATGTTATCACCGCCAAAGGCTGAAGAATGTGAAAGCGCGTAAGCATGATGCACATCTTAATCCTTGACCGTGGGAAGAGGCAGCTGCGACATTGCCTGCGCCATACGTGACGCAAGTGCAGCCTTTAATAATCGGGGCTACTGAAAGCAAATTCACTCGTGCACACTGCAGCTTCTCTTTCTATTCCCTGTCACTGCATTCTTCACCGACTGAAAATGAAATTCGTCGTCGCTTTCCTCGCCGTTGTCGTTTGCGCCATGGCCATGCCTCACGATGTCAAGGATATTCACCAGAAAACAGTGCGTTTGGTTTAATTACTGGCGTCGTTAGTTTCCTTTGGCTCTCCTTCCTACTTGAAGTTCTGAATCGTCCCTTTACGTTGGGACCTGTTTTACTCACACACTAAACTGAGTGTGTTTCACGCAGAAACGAGGCCTGTGCATTTAATTTCAAGTATGTGACGAAAAATTATAATTTGGAGGCCTGCACGAACTCTTGAGAAGGTTATTAAAAATTATTGGTTATTACGCCACGCACATAAGAATTGGGGTGCTCGCCTGGTTTTCGGGTGGAGAACAGCACGGTTCTTGCTGCTCTGCGATGACGATTGACGATTGAAAGATTAAGAATTCATATATAGTTGACTATCAGTTTCATTTCAGATTCTCGACGGCATTCTGTGCGGCGGCTGCCAGGACCTTATAAAGGGTGGCGAGAAGTTGGGTGCGGATGAAGTGGAGAAATACGTTGAAGATGAAGTTGATAGTCTCTGCAAGGTGGCCTCTTTCTTGGCTCATGAGTGCGAAAAGGAACTGGATAAACTTGTCGGCACGCTGGTCCAAAAAATTGAAGACAAGGTTGACCCGCTGACTGCGTGCAAAGACGTCGACTTGTGCAAAAAATAAATATTATCTGCGCTCTTTCTCACTGCTGGACGGCTTGTCGTTCATATTGTACTTTGCATGCAATCCTTTTTGGTATGGCGTAATTTTAACTAATAAATGCAAATTGCAATAAATATAGAGCATAAACAACTATAGCATATGACATTATTGCACAAAGAAATGCGCAGAGTGAAATCGTCGGGACATATTGCCTTGTCTGCAACTAAGACAGTGTAATAAAGTGGCAAGAGTTAATAATCAGTGACTTTAAGAAGCAGAATAGCCGATTCAACAGCAAACTGAAGTTCGCTCAAGGTGACTTGAATGCTTTTCAACCAAGCGCTACGTTGGATATCATTGGTACTTTCGAAGTAGTATTCGGCCGAGTCGTACACGCCGGCACAAAGGACGCCAGAGTATTGGTCGTGAATAGATGTGGCAAACATGACGTGCCTTGCGTCAGGGCGGTTCGCGTACAGACCACGATCGTTGATGAATGCCCGTTCTAACCCCATCAATCGGCTGTTCAACATTTCCACTTGGCGAAGTGAGGCAGAACTTTCTCCTAAAATACACTCCCTTTAACCGCCAGAGCCAGAGGTCGGCGTAGGGGATGCGCTAAAGTGACTGACAGTGGTGGACATTTCAAAAATAAGTAAGAAAACTAGGTAAACTTGATAGACAAGATAGTTATTTTTCCCTGTTTACTTAAGTAAAGCCAGTCCTCTTTCTGCACCTAGTTTCCTTCACCTAATTTGCACTTTTTTCAGAGCCATCGGCCACATTAAGTTATGGATTCACGCATTACGTAAGAGAGCCAAAGTCGAGTTTCCAAATTAATGTGTAGGAGTGCGGGTTGCCCGCCTCCTACTAATACCACCTCTCGTAACTCCCGCCAGTGCCGGCGTCCCGGCATGAGTGATATTTGATGAAGTGATTTCGGATAATTGTATGATAAGCCGTCCGCATAGGAAAATGTTGGTGAATTGAGGTCAGTTCGCGTCAGGGGACCGGGCTCAACGGTTGCTTTCAAGGATAAGAAGGCAGTTTCGTATTTTGTATGTGATCGCATGTGGTCGATTGAGAATGGAAGGGACCAATGACCACTCGCCATCCTACAAATGAAAAGTGTCCACAGCGCGATTATGGAGTTAAATCATAGTATCATATGTGCTTGCGTAGAGAAGCTATTTTCGCGGAAATTTCAAACCTGAATTAACTGCGTCAATATTTTTTTGAATAATTGTCGCCGCATTTGAGAATCGACTTGCGGCATCTTGCAAATTGACTATAATTGCCGAATAGTTGGCGTTGGAGTTTGTCAGCAGATCAGGTACTCCTTTTCCCTGAATGTGCATATGATTACTATTGATAATACTTATATCATTAATAAAACTATGTTTTAAGTAAAAATTAACGGAAGAGGACGATGCGTCTCATAAAACCGTAATTTAATCAGTAACAATATGTCTAACATGCGCGATCTTCTGCATTCGCTTTAGGCTAAGATTTGAATGCGAAAGAAGCGCGACTGTAGACAACACTTAAGAAATACTCGTTTTATTTTGCCATTGCAGACAATTTCTCCTAAATAAATGCGTGTAAAGAAATAACCAAGAATAGTGTCGATCGCTCCATACTAATCCAAAACTGAAGGCAGCGCGTCGCTGATGAACAGTAACTACAGACGCGGTCGGTTCAGCTCGGTTCGATCAGCAAAACTAACCCCGTAAGTTTGGATTAAATAAAAGAACCATGATTTTGATCATATGCACAATGCATTGCCGACGGATTATGAGGCTATATTTTAGCTGTCTTGATTTGCTACTGCCGATCTCCCGGCCGCAATCTGTTTCCTAGCCATTTACTTAGAACCGAACCGAGTTAAACCAAGCAAATCTTCGACCGTAAATTAAAACCAACCTTCAAATAGACGTCCAGCCCACTAATCGCCTGCGTAAGAACAGTCGCGTAGTCGTTGACATTGAATGGAATAACAAGCGAATCGGCCAGGTCACGAGCAACTTCGGTCCACAACTGGCTCATAGCGGTGAGAGCCTTGTAACCCCGATCGATGATGTTCTCCAGCGTCCAAGGAACTTCGTACATTGTGTGATATAGCTCATAGCAATCTCTGCAGACACACAATAAATCAAGTCATTCTAATGAGTTTACCTCTAACTGTCTAGGAGTTTTGAAAAAATTTTCTCTGAGAGAGGCAAGTAATTACGTAAACTTGAACAAACCATCATTGTTATCTACTTAAAGTACATCGTGTTACCTTTAAAAGATATTATCACACACATTACCTATAATATTTTACAGCATCCTTCAAGCAAATTTACGGTACCTGCGAATATTGGGGTCGCAGTCATATCCGAGCGCAGCACAGGGAACTCCAACGTAGGAAAGGAAGTGCGACTGATCACTGCCTGAATCGGGGATGGACATGTAAGGTTGTCCTTGAATGAAGGAACTGTTGGGAAAGTAAAACATCCACGAGTCGTAGATTGTCTTCCGACCAGCGCTCAGTTCATTGTCGTTCGGATTCGGAATCAACTTGGACGCTCTGAGAAAGAAAAACAACATTACAATTTCTGGCTACTCAAAGGTTCATATTAGGTCGTAAATAAAACAATTGCAATGAAGTTTTATTTAGACAGGATAGTGTGCAAAGAAAAGCTTCATCTTTCGAAATTTTTGGTACTTCTATTCTGTCAATTTGCAAAATTCCATCATATAGGATATTTTTTTATTAAAATTTAATTTCTACAACAGCCTTTTAAGAGGATGAGAAAAGTCAGAAATCAAAACGAGCGGCTATTTGGCACTTTGGCACAGTAAAATCAAATTTAGGCAATCAGTTTTGGTGCAATCTATAATAATTACGGAAAACAAAGCTCAAGGATCTCAAATTGACCAGCTCCTTTAATGCTTCTGACTTGGGCTCAATTGAGGCCTAAGGTTTAGCGTAGTAAATTCTCTATACGTAAACCTCGACTCAAAGTATCAAACAAATTAAATTAACGAAAAGATTATGGGTCTGCGATATATGGGACCAAGATAAGTGCAGATAATCGCGTAACAACTACTTGATGATGGTGTTGTACAACGATGGCGTCGATTCGACTCCGATCACGACATTGCCGGCGACTGCAACGTCCACGTTCACGAGCGCGACCGCTCTCTGCTGCAGCACTTTAAGGTACTCCTCAGCGAATTCCGTTGATCCAATCAAACCAAACTCTTCCGCGTCGACGCTGCAGAATACTATCGTTCTCCTTGGCCGCCAGCCAGTAGCATTGGCTACGGTAGTCAGGGCGCGTGCAGTTTCCAGAATCGCCACGGTGCCTACAAATTCATATATTTTGATTATTTTATTGTTTTATTTTATTTTCTTACTTCAGTTTTGTTACTTGGTACTTAATGGGTGTATAGAATGATGTTGAGACTATTTTTACAAAATAATCTTTAATATTATTCGTAGGTAGTGTCTAATCTCCGTTATTGTCTCTCAATGTACGTTTAAATTATTATTTTCATGTATATTGCAGTTCTACTTGAAATTACGGAAGAAAGCTAAAACACTTATTCATTTTTCTAAGATTGAGCATGAACCTTACTCAATCTGCTTAGCAGAAAGTTTAAATAATCAGCAACGCTAAGCATGTTTTTAATTCAACATTAATTTAAATTCTCATTCAGCTGCTAGTGGAATAATATATCAAAAGTGCAAAAGAATGTTTAATCAATATATAAACTTAAATCAGCAATAACTTGTACTCAAATTTTCGATTTAAATATATTCAGCTTTTACAGACCAGAGTTCGGATCCATCGCGCCGAAAGTCCAAGCATCGACGTGATTGGTCAGCAGGACGTATTTGTCAGGTTCTGTCGTACCCCTCATGAACGCGATCACATTGCGAATTCTCTGACGCGTTGGCGTAATAGCATTTACGGTAACTTTGAACGATACACTACTAGTCAGCGTGTAGTTGACCCCCTGAAAAGAGAGAGATGTAGTACTGACGAGCGTGCAACAACTGAAGTTAAAATTTGAATCGCGGCACTTTGGTAAAGTGTCATGTATGGCACACGGGTAACAACGGTCGCCCAAATCTCTAAAGAATGCAAGCTGTACTTTTCTGGCTAAGCTTCTGTTATATTTTAGCTAATCGATTAATTGGAGTAACGTACCGGTATTCCGCCCACCCATCCTGCGGGTACCGCGGGGCCATTCATATTCTGGAATAATGTTGCGGCATCACGATAGCCCATTGGCATCACCGGTATGTTCGGCGCGGTTACACCGTTCACGACATCGCTGATATCTGCAAATCGTAGAACGCAGAATAATTCGCGTCATAATTCTTCTCGTCGCAATTGACAAGATCTTAGCTCGCGGCCACCGCTCACTCATTAGTTCATTCACGCAAATTAAGATGGAGCGCAGACAGATTCGCACCGGATCTAGGCACAACCCATTAATTTGAGCGTCATTTTATTAATTTATTCGTCAATTTCCTACTGATATAAGCGCAGATAAGAGATCATTCTCTCTTATAATGGTATAAATTTACCTCGGCACTATAGAGATCAGCACGTCCTGACGACGGAAAGTGAGGGAGAGGAGTTGGGTACTGAACTAAATGAATCCACTACCCTACTAAACAATATTACTTTACACGGGACGTGGGACCAACAGTAGGAAAGGGAATAGCAAACCCGCAGACATGCACGCTCAGGCATTCGAGGTAAACATAACTCCGATTTGACTCCAAGCGGCTTGGTGAATGGAGAAAGTTGTTCTCCATTATAGTAACATCCCTAACATCGAATAAACCATGTCGCCAACGTGTAAGGCGAAAATTCTGAAGGACCCCCGAATCCTAACCTCTTCTTTGTCTGCTCTAGAGAATATCGCGAAGACATTATTGCAGTGAAGGTGCCCTTTCGGCAGCATCTTACCTATTCTGTAAGTGTATGGCTTGGACGGATAGAGCGGTGTCAAAGGGTCGCCATTAGTTTCCAAGACGGAGCCGCGCTGCGCGCCCCCTGGTGGCATGAAGACGCTGTTGGGGAAGGTATTGTTCAGATCGCTTCCGGAAAGGTCGGGCGAACCGTAGTCGATCGGATCGGAGAACAGGATCACTGCCAGCGCCCCTCGCTTCTCCGCTTCCTGCACTTTATTGCCGCGGAATAAATCTCCGTATCTGCAAAGTATTTGCAGTTATCGGTAATTAATTGCGGCGTGCGACAAGGGCGCGTACCGGTCGGCGGGAAATGCACAACCGTATTTTCATTAATGTGGAGTTGGGGTGGACAATATTACGAAATACATTTTGTTGATTTTCTCACGTGCGCGCCTCCCGGCTATACTTTTCATTTTAAAGTTTACAGTGTGCCTCAACCCCGCCGCTAATCGATTAACACGGCGTCGGATCGTGTCGACTTGACGGCGTTACCGTAATATATCTCCATACTCGAGCTTCCCTAGGTCTGTTGGGATCCATTTCCTACAGGTTAATGACGCTACGGCCTTACTCGCTCCAGTATCGCAGCAATACCAAGCAAACTCTCTATCCAGCTTCATAAAGAACAGCATGTTTATTTGCCTATTACAAAGCGTGGTTCTAAAATGGCGCAAAGTTGTATGTCATATTTACGACGCTCAAATTGGTCTCCAGATATTCGACCCAAAGACCTTAAATCAAAAATAGAAGGATTTTTAAATTAGCTTTCCCAAAAGTACAGGGCACGCGATGCAGTCCATTTACATTTCAGCTTACCTATATCGTAATTAAAGATAGTTTTACCGAATAGCAACTATCGATCCATTCAGACTGATATTGCTGTTGTCCAGATATTGAAAGTCAACAACTCGGCCATAATTCGCATAAACCAATTTGCCAGTCGCAACGCCGTTCGCACCATAGCCGTTCCACCAGTTGCGCGCCCTGGTATCGGCCTTTAATTGTGCAGTAAGATTTGGATGACCTAATGGGATATCGCCTAAAGTTGAACAAGCAATTTTTAAAGAAAATCTTAAATAATAAATTTTGAAATATGAAATAAATTAAGTTAACGATTTCACTATCATATTGATTCGAATAAACTATAGACATGCATATTGCTGGAAATATTTCTATTTTTTCCTTAACAGAATTTAGCCAGACGCAGTTGTATGTTTAAACACGACGGGATATATTTAGGTTTAATTATTTATCATATAAGGACGCTTTGGATCACCTCTTGACTTTCAATCTAAAATGAAAATGACATGCTACACGTACCGTATACGACCAAATAATTTCCCTAATGCTGCGTCTACATACCCAATCCATTGCTAATCAAATTCCAGCTGCCATTTGACATCTGCATGCTGACTGTATTTGGCTGGCTGTAGTTGGGGTACGATAGCATAACGTCATAGTCCGTAGTCATCACTTCGAGTCCATAGCTGGCGTATGTGTCCCTTATGTACTGCAGCGCAGCCATTTGCTCTGGGGTCCCGGCAACATGAACCTGAAGTAATGCTCAACGGTTGCAATCGAACTGGATGAACAGTGGTCGTCTCTACCGGAACCACTACCCTTTCAATTGCAGCACAACGATTTGCGTCGCTACTTTATGTTCAAAGTCATCTGGATCAGGATGGAAAGTGATATTAAATAACGAAATCATGATTTTCGTGTAAATGCAAAAATGCTGCCTGACACAGAATTGTTATTAACCGGTTCTCCAGGCAAACTGATTGATATTAAAATGCAAAATAGACAGATGACAAGCTTTCTTTCGTATGATCCAATGTATTCTGCGCATAAACGGCGCAAAAATGGCACTAAGATGATACAGATAATCTTTTATGCGTTAGTATTTGGCTTGGATTGGCTGCAAATCTTAAAAATTTTCGGCGCACGTTAAAAAATATGCTCACGCACGCTTATTCATTCTACTGCGGTCGCAAGCACCGACACGACACAGCCAGCCACGGATGACACAGATATCCTGGGAATAACAGATGGCGATGCTTCCTTAACGCAAAAGTGCGCGACGAAAATGACTATGTAGTAATTTATAGAGAATGTTTAGCAACCAATTTTGGGGGAAACAATAGCGAGAAGAAGCCGCGCTCTATCTCCCGTCGCGTGCTGTTGCGGCTGCGTTCTTGTGGGTAAAGTGAAGTCATATTTCAAATATGTCTTGATCTAAATACGAGCGGACGACATTGGTTGACACTCACAATTAATTCCGCTGTAGTTTCTATTATTGAAATACTCAAATGCGCTAAATTAATAAAAACGAGAAAGAAAATATTCACTACCATTTTCGTAATTGTGTAGAAGTTTTTTTTCATGTGGTTAAGCCCATTATCGGCTATCTCTTGCCGCAACTTTTGTCCAATAGTGCTAACCATCTGGTTGTCTTGCTTTAGTTGAGCAGCATACGGATCTGACTGCTGCGGCGCATTATTGTTGTTATTACTGTCCCTTGTGGCGACGATAACTAACGCGACTACCAGGCCGACGGTTAGCACTATGAAGAATACTAGAGCAGCAATCAGTTGACGCTCCTTCTGCATACCCATTTTTCTGCTGAAAATTGCAGCAAATTATCTAATTGAAGGACTGGCAATCTTTCGATCATAAGAGAGTGGGAGCTGAATCCGACGAACAACTTCAAACATCAGTCCACCGTGCGATGTTTTGACACGTTAAAAATCAAATTTACCGTTATGATCACGGTTATAACAAAAGGGTTTTGCAACAAAAATGAGATTTTTCTCTTGATACTTTACTGTTTTTCATATCGATCCTCAATCTCATAAAATAATGTGAAAATTCGACCTCTTTTTAGAAAAATGAGTCAGAGTAGCAGCAGAGCTGGGCTGATTTGTGAAAGAAAATAAAATGAACGAAAGATGACGAAAAGCGACACAAATCCAGCGGGGGTAAAATAAAGGGCGTAGAGAGATTCACTATAAAATCTAGCTCAAGAGCAAAAATGCTGAATTTTACATACTCTCACATCTCCCATTGCTGACAAATAGTATTAGAATATCCTACTATTTTAATCGTGGCACTTATTCGTAGCTGAAATACGGATTTTAAGGATCGACTTAAATGAGCATAATTTCAAAGGCGAGAAAACAGATCCATCAGTTGAATATGCGTATACTCTTCAAAAGATGAACATAGACTAATCGAGTCATTACGTTAACATGTGATCACAGCCTATACTATTGAATAATCGTTTATGGCTTTGAACGCGGTAGTGGCCTTTGCAGCCATAAAAGTAGGAGCGGTACCTCTTTTTTACTGATAACAAGACAGTAGCAATATATGCAACTATGAACACCGTTATAAGTTGCGGCGGAGCGCAAGTAAAACGCGTGCTATATGCCGTTGAGGCAGCTGCCAACAAATTTTATTACTTGTTCTTCTCTTGTGAAGCAGAAATATTTGCTAAATGCAATTAAATTATCGCATTTGGAAAAGTTATTATAATTCTAACATTAGCTGTTACGATAACTTGCATTTTTAAAATAAACGTTTTAATAGATACTGAAAGTTAGTAACAGTATCAAATTGAGATTTTCGATCAGGCTGATCAGTTAAATGTTTGGTTCTTAGCTTGAGCAAAAGCCTTATTCTCCGCTTCAATTACAAGTACTAAATCTTATATAATTATAAATACTTGACAGGTTAGTACTACAATCTGCTTTAAATAGCCAAACAATGAGCGCTGAACGAGTTTTTTCGTCATTACATCGATAATATCCAAATTTGAACTCAAGTTTATTGGGAATGATGAAACCTGAACATATAATAAGCACGGATGAGAGAATTAACTCGACCTCCTTAGCATTCCATATATTGAGGTTGTTTATTTAAACGAGCATTAATATAAAAGCATTTCAAGGAACCTTTACTTAATATTACGCTCATAATAGTGGCGTCCAAATAAAAAATCTTTCCTTTCTGTGCATAAAATGAGAGTGAATTTATCGAAATTTGATGAAAGGGTGTGCAGCCTGTGTATCAATTTTTATTTATCGCCCATTCATCATTTAGTTGTTCATAGCTAATTCTTCTGAGGACGAGAATCAAAAATATGTTGGCATGGTGCCATTTTGCTGCGTTTGCCGCTGAAGTCGCGGCGACTCATCAATGCGCCAATATAGTGGATAGTGCGAGAGTCATATCGCTTAGGCATAAGTGGAACTCCGGCTAACTCTAACTGAAAGGAACAGACCATATATTGTTTTCAGCTACTTATGAGAAAATGTCTGCAAATTATATTTGTTTACACTTAAATTAGCTTTCCGCTAAGAGCCACGTCACTGGTTGCTGAAAACAGTATGCGACACATTCCTTTCAATTAGAAGTAGTCGGAGCTTCCTTTTCAGACACATAATTGGGACTTGTTAAGATTTTGACTTTGTGCTGTGCTTTATAGGAAGGCTGAACTTCAAATCTACGTGTCTTTAGACAAAAAATTAAAACGAGCCAAAAGATCAATTAATGCAATTTTGTCTCTATGTCGTTGCAGTCTGACACTCGCTTAGGCGATCTTCACGTAATTATGGCAAAAAATAAAAGGCAAAAACCCACCCCCTGTGTCAAAATTTGGCAACAGCCATATGATATTCGCTATGACTCTGCGCCTCGCGCTCAAGGCTTCTTGAGTCGACGCCATAGATAACGCGATATTATTTCTAAAAAACTTAACCAGTCGAATACATAGCGTCGCTCTGTCTTATCTTCATTTGCTCGCTCATAGGGGTAGATGACGCGACGCGTTCGACGTTGCACAATATTTACGTGAACGCTAACTCACGCCAAACTATAGGCTAGTCATCGAACGCAGAAGCTTGTCGTTCTCGCGCTCATTCTTGCTTGATCGCAACTCAAAATGTCTGATGCCGAACATCAAATCCTGAATCTGGCTGCAAAAAAGCTCAAACAATGTTTGGATGTCGATGGAATTTTGATGTCGCTTGTGTCAGCCGAAGTAATCAGCCATGAAGATTCGATGAGAATCAGGGTTGGTACATTCTTTATCGGTTTGATAATTTAGGCAGTTTAAAAATACATTTATTCTTTTGCAAAAACTAATAGTAAAAACAGAAAATAAATTGAGTGAAATTTTGAAAGTGAGTATCAGTTGACATATTTAGGCAGCGCCTTCTTTCGATCGATGCACTGCACTTCTCGACGTGTTGTACAGAAAAGAAAACTTCTTGAATGTATTTCTGTACACTCTAATTGAAAGCAATCAATCGCACATTGTCGAGCATATTAACGGTATGTATTCCTTTCGGATAAAGAGATGTTAGAAGAACTCTGAGATCTCCCGATACTATAATTTGCAACAATTTCATACTTATCACCATTCGCGATAAGTTTTATAAAGGCATATGCTAAGCCCAGCTTACTTTTTGCTCAGTGTGCCTCTTCAATGAGGAAATGTTTTACTTTCTTCCAAAATAATGAAACATGCAGGGACCAGCTCGTTTTGCCGCCTGCAATACTCGTGTTCTTGACTAACATAAAATAATTACCCCTTTGACAGCTCTCTGCGGAGGGCGATATCAATTAGTCTCAGTCCCCTCTCACACTATTTCTGAACACGACACTGCAATGATAATCTGAATGGTGAAAAAGATCTGTTCTGAAACACTGAGAAGCTGTCCAGAACACCTCGCACATTTCGGAGGTTTTAACCTGATAAATTTATCATTCTCTCTCTGAGGTGAGCTAAAATTCTCGTCAGTCCAATTAGAGCCTGAGATCGAAATATCGCAAACAGCAACAATGGGTTACGAATACCGAAAGTACACTTCATCTCAAAACTATCAGGTTTTCCTCACACGGCTTCTCGAGATCGTTGCAGACAACTGATGTTGTCTCCACCGTACATTATACCCCTCCCCGGGACTAATTGCTGATCAATTTTTTGCAGAGTTTCTCCCGACCGTTCACTTGCCACCAATCGACATTCAGGCAACGAAAACGGCGAGACTGCATGAGAGTGCTGCTCGCGTAAGCGCAGCAAATACACCATCATTTTTGCGATTTAAAAAGGGCGATGAATTTCATGATGCCGAACTGAAAATTCATGATGTCGAAGTAAGTGCCAAAACTATTTAGTGGGCTAAGCTGTCATATTATCACGCAATATCTGACCTTAACGAACTAGGTTTCTGCAATGTGTATTTTTGGCCTCATCAACAGGACAGGGTGACTTATTTTAGTTTGCTCCGGACGAAGTGGACAATCTCGTTGTCCACGGTGGACTTTTGGGTAAAGATATCGGCACTTACGATTATAATCGCGATCAGAGGAAAGCGAGAATCTTGATGATCAACAACATCAAATTCGACTATGCCGAAGATCGCCTTGGTGCCGACAAAGACAAAGAGAGTCTTGGTATTCTATGCGAAAAAGTGTTCCCCGGCATTAAACCCATGTATCACGAAAACAAGAAAGCTCACGTATGTCAAATGGGTTACATACTTATTTGCTAGGACTGTTACATGTTTTCAGGAAATGGAGCAAGTTCTGAAAAAATTTGCAGGTGCGTTTGCATTACTTACTCATTATCGCTTTTTTAAATGGAAATATATAATGCTTTTTGAATTACAGATCTCTTTCTTCGGGCATAATATTTTATAGAATAAAATTCCGCCAATCTTTTAAAAATGGATATCTTATAATAGCTATTCTACCTTTATAACGGAAGGTATTTTAGTTTATAAATTATGGCGTATTAAAAATAGATAATAGTGACGATATGAATTGTTGGTAGAATGCGACAATATTGTGGTTCAAAGCATCCTCTACGCCGTACTAATCGTCAGAGGGTCATTCCTTAACAGTGCAAACTCCAACTTTTGTCATTGCAATCACGGAAAGCGCGGCGATGGCCGTTGTTATGTATGTGGACTAATTGTTTACCTTGAGGAGCCACTTTTACAAAATTGCTCTGATTTGAACTATTTCGAATGCAGTTGTGGGAAGCGCGCTAATTGGCTGGCTTTGATTGGTTCTAACGTGGGTAAAGAGAACATTCCTGCTCATCTCAAAACCGACCAGTCGGCGCGCCTCCCATAACTGCATTCGGAATAGTCGAGATCATGACAATTTTGTGAAGTGTGTCTCAGAAAACTCACATGTCGCTGCGCTCTCCTTGTAATCGTAAGAGTGGTACTACAAAAGCTCTCTGAAAGGGCTCTGAAGTTGGAATTGCAGTAGTGTAAGATTTTTCAACCGTTATCACTGCAGACAGCGTAAATGAATCGAAAGCCGCCGACGTCCAAGCAATTTTCATCTTCATAATGACACACGGACATAATGCTGATATTC